>JAQGCP010000044.1:0-26332 GCA_034699885.1 Acrobeloides thornei
TTGACACAGGAGAATTTAATTTCAATTCCATCATGAGTATAATTGATTTTGCATGCAATGATGTGACCTTGAGATCTGAAGCTAATGATTACAGAATTTCTTACCTACACCGAGCGTGCAATATCTTTTTTTCAAAATTTATGACCCCAGTTTTTTTACCATATCCACGATTTTGACCGTAAAGAAAAAAATGTATTAGTTATTTTTATACAAATGTCTAAGAATAGATTTTTATTGAAAAAAATTGATTTTTGATCCCTTAGATGGGTTTCCTCGGGAAAGTGATGTTTTACAAAGTTGTTTCTCACGAAATTTGACATTAAAATGACGGTTAAGGTTGATCGTAAGAAAATTTTAAGTAATCGAAATTCTTTTGAGGTGCTCACTTATAGCACCACCAATAAAAAAATCATACTATAGTGCCTCACATGATAAATATACGATGGCTAATGCTGCTGTTCTTTTCAATGGTGTTGAAAATTTCGAAATCTGTATCGCCGTGCTTATGAAGTTGGGCGCTATTAGATATTGATGATCCATTTTGATAATATTGTTGTTGAGGCTATGCGTTTGTGGTTGAAGAGTAGTGCCGTTATGAATGTCTACCTTCATTCTTTGATTAAAATTCATATCAACATACGTCTCATCATTTATATATTTTTTAAATATCTGAAAGAAAAAGTATGTACCGTCTTTAATCTAATTGAGCCGCGCTCAGAGCACAAAAAAGTGATCTCCGGGACTTTATTGCTTCCGGTCTATTTCTGGCCCGACACCGATTGGGGCCACCTCCAAAAAATCCAAAAGGGACCAGGGGACACTCTTTCGTGCTCTCGCGTTCTCTAATACAGAACGACAGCCTCTAAGAGGTTAAAGAATAAGGCTGCATGTCTCTTGAAAAAATGAATCCAGGGACGGAAATGGGATGGAACAAACAGGGTCGGGTTCATAAGTGCAGAGAGAAAGGGGATTGGGGGAGACACATGTGTTCAACTCCACCCCAAATTTGGGTGGAGTTAAACACGTGTTTTTTAGTGAAAGGGGTCAAAACGAGTCTTGCAGAGAGAGGGGGAAAGTAGCGCGCTGTGCGCAAGATTATAGGCGTCCAGTGCGCGAAATTTTGCCACGCCAAAGGCGCGGCAAAGTTTTGGGCTGGCAACCAAAAAAAAGGTCGCCAAAAATCGGATCAAAAAAAGTTTTTTGGACCGTGCGCAAATTTTTAAAATTTGGGGGGGGGGTGTTTGTATACGTGTGTTGGGAGAGGTCCCGGGTTTCGTTGGTACACCCTTATTGTCGACCTTAATTTGGGCGCCGGTCTACAAAAAGCGTAATTTTTTACCTTTTCAGAATTTTGGCTAAAAACATAAGTGAGACCCCTTAAATTTTTTCATCCACTCCTTTCCATGCTTGGTTGGTACTCATCTCTGGCAAAATGCTTGATGGATTCGGGGGGAGGGGTGGGATACTTCCCCTCTGTGCACCTATGGACTGGTCCCTATAGGGACCGGGAAGACGTGGACTAGTGCCTTCACTTTACGAATTTTGATCACATAATTCCCGAACCCCGCTGATACAGGGTGCAAGACCGAAAACGAACTCAGAGCACGAAGAACAAAAATTCCCGATTTGGAGCTTTTTTAATTCTACTCTAAAAATCAGGATTTTCTTATCATTGCGCAAAAAGTCGTGCCAATACACAAAAAAATTTGAGATACAAAATTGAGTTTCACTCTTTTAAAAAGTTTCAAGCATTACTTCATCATTCGAATTGCGAAGAGAATATAACATTTGCCACAAAGCAGAATTTTTATAACCGGCATATTTTTGTTCTTCTTGTTGTAAGTGCCTTAGAATTAGAATAACTTTATTCGAGTCTTCTTGATAATGCTTTACAACACGATTAATAACTTCATCACGCCACTCGATATTCATTTTAGACTATAGAATTGAGCAATAGAAATAAAATAGGATAATGAAAATGTTCGAAAACGAAGAATCTAGATTACTATTCAAAAAATAAATTAAGCAAGCGTTAAATTTTTGGTTTCAAAATAGCTTAGCAATCATTAATTTATAAATGTCATTTCATCGTTTTTACTTCTCATATCAATAGACGTTGTCCAATTAATAAAACAAATCGAACATACATTGTTATCAATTCAATAATCGATATCAATAGTGAGAAATTGGTTTCGAAATAGCGTTTTCTAAAACTAGTCAAATAAAAATCTTTCGCATTAGGGACCAACATTTTAGGGACCGACCCCTTTATCAAGAGGGACCAAGGCATACATGAGCAAGCAGGGGGGTACTGGATCCCAAAATACGAATTGGCGACCAAAAAAAAAACATCGACAGGCGAAAAAGTCGAAATACGAATTCCCTACGAATTGGAAATACGAAATCATAGTCAAATACGAATTTCGTATATATGTTTTGCCGTCAAAATACGAATTGGTCCATTAATTTTTCCCTCGATACGACGAATTAGGGGGGGGGGTACAGTACCCCCCTTGCCCAAGTATGGCATGAGTTATTGGAGCTACTACACAATAGGGGGACACTCATATGACAATTTTTTCTGGAAATGACCTCTCTGAGGCTAAAAAAAACATGCGGGAATCCTAATTTGATTTTCGAAGTGAAAAATACTTCCCTGATTCAGGCAAGGTCTGTTTATTGAAGCGAAAAGTCGTGCAAAAAAGCGATTTTGAACATCGATTGATGATGACTATTTATTTAGCGCCAAAACCAACTTTCTAAATTATTACCGAAAGCATTGAGTGAGCTCCAAACAGCCTGTCATGCGTATGAGAAGACGCATAGTGGAGACTGTGTTTACGTCGACAACATGCCTGCAAATCAATACGCTGAATGGGTAAAGAAATCATATGAACAGCAAAAAGAGATCAACCGCAGAATTAAGGTATGTGAAAAACAAATTTCCAAATTGTTGATTCCTCATGGAATATATGTTCATTACAATAATGAAAAGATTGAATATCTAACCTTTTTGGTACAATAGGTTGTTGTGAATTAGGAAAATTAATTTAAAACGAATTTGATCCAAGGCTTTTGAAAAAAATTATAGACCGGAAGCCAGTGTTTGAATCTGTTGTACAACAGATTTTCTGTTGTGTTTATAACAGAACTGTCTAAAATAGAAAAATTGTTTACTTGATCTAAAATTAGAACATTGTATCCTGTGCTTAAGGTATAAACAAATTGAAATTGAACACAACAGAAAAAACTGTTTGTTTTATAGCAAGAACAGAAAAAGGAGCAACTTAACCGAGAAATTATGTATGGAACAACACCAGTACGCAATGCGCTAACACGAACTCGCCAAACATCCACTAGCATCAAGAAACCGAATCGTCTACAAAAAGGCAAGAATTAGCTTCAGTTCATGTAAAATTGATTCACGTAGCATCAATTCACGCCGATCGTAAGTTACTTCGCTGCAGCTATAAAAATTCTTGTTAAGTTCTAAACTGATGAGTCTGCACATTTAGTTGGACATTTATTAAAGTTTTCTTGCTTTTTGGTTAGATGCAGCGTCGTAAACTGGGTCGGATTGATTTTTTTTAATGAATTAAAATTTTGAATAACTTTTTACGACGCTAGATACCAAAAAAAAACAAGAATTTTCAATTTTTTATATACTAAATATCAATTTTTAGGTGGTTCCCAAGACATCCTCGCCGATCGAAACGCGCAGCGCAACTTGGGTTTTGGACTTTCGCAACCCCGTAAGAATTCACACGTCACTACGCCGAGCAGCAGCGGATACAGCTCACTGCACACCTAGAACTAAACGAGTACTGACACCCGGAAGTATTGAAATAGAATGTCCTCTTATCATTTCTTTCTTGTATATGTCGGCTTTATTAGCCTAACATGAACTCTGTGAAACAATTTGTTCGAAATCGTCTAATTTTTCGTTCATGTTCGGTTTGTTATACTATCTGTATATTATTTTCATCTAGCTTGCTTATAGTCCGTTTCAGCTCCAACTATAAAAAGCTGTTCCCAAAATTCTAAGTCGGCATCCCGTCTGATCTGGTAAGTTAAGCAACGTTGTTGGCCCCGCAGGTTCCGATCTCACTAGGGCAAAATTTTGATCTACAAAAAAATTTTTTTGTAGATCATTTGTAAGGAAATTTTTTTGTATATCGAAATTTTCGCTCTAGTGGGATCGAACCTGCGTCCCAACGTTGCTTAACTTGCCAGATCGGACGGGATGCTAACTTCGGACTTTGAATTTTGGGCCCAGCTTTTTTTGTAGTTGGGACTGAAACGGACTAATCTTAATTCCGATAGTGTTTTGTCTTATCAAACTTGAAACTTCATTATATTTACCTGTTGAAACACTTCTTTTGTATAAGAATCATCGTTAAAGCTTTTCAAACTTCAGCTTTTCTTTTAAAACCGATTTTAAGTTAAATATTAATCTCGCCTTATGACATTTTCAAAGTTTACAATTTGTATAAAATGGAAAAGTACTTTTAAGAAAAGCTTTAAAGAACAGCTCCTGGCTATTAGATGAACTGAAAAAATTCTTGTTTTGGTTTTTGTGCAATATATGCTTTCCCAGTATTCTTACGAGTATGGTACAACCTTTTTTGTATATAATGGAATTTCTCTGTTAAATAAATGGAATATTAAATCTATGTAAAATGGTTTTACCCCTCGGAAATTTATTGGACGAATCATTAGACTAATAAAATACAAATTCGTCTTTTAAATTTATATTAGCTAAAACTTTATCAAGTACCAAGACCGAGCGTCTATCGGGATGATACAATAGTTATATGCGAATTTCGCGAAAAACATTATATAAAGGCGCGACTGAAACGATTCAATGTCAAGTTCATCATTTATCGTACATGATTGTGACATTGAAAAGGAGAGGGCGGCCCGGAAATTCCCTGAAAAGTAGAGGACTGCAATCGCTTAAGCGTTTGTGGATCTTTACTCGAATCCATTGAAGAAATGACCATATTCAGATGAAGGATGATTCTTGACGGCTGTTTCAGCCTATAAAGGAGTCTCTCCCACCATAATTTTTGGAACGAATATTTTTAAATATTCGTTTTAAATATTCCTATTCGAGCTTTAGCATTCTGCTTGGCCTTTATAATGCTCAAATTTCTAAAGTGTTTTGTTTTTAGCTAAATAGTCAAGAATAAATTCAGAAAATGGAGAAAAGTCCTATAGGTGGAACCTCTATGCCGCAAATACCGAAGCTTTATATTCTACCGAAATCCGAGGATACCGAAAATGTTTGTCAAGTAGATCGTGTGTGGTTAGTTTTTTTACAATTTGTTTTAACATTCCCAAAACAGTAAGGCACCATTTATACTTCCGTCGCGTCGCAACAGTACATTTTGTGTCGTGCGGCACAAAAATGCACTGTCGCGACGGAAGTATAAATGGCATCTGAGATTTTTGGTGTGATCTGTTGTCGCACTCAAATTTGCTGAAAAAACTTAGTTATTTCCATCAACCTATTTTTAGGAAACTGGATGAAAAAACCTTCGAAGCAATGTATGGTTTTCGTGAAGCAGTAGTTCAAAATAAGAAAACGATTGTAGTTGAAATGATCAAAGGCTTTTTCGACGATCACAGTCACGTATGTTTATTTCTTGGCCAAAAACCTGTTTTTTGCGATTTTTCGAGCAAATTTTTGCGAAAATTTGCTCGACAAATCCGGTTTTTTTACCCACCTTGTACATGTTGGAAATTTATAGCAGTCACAGATAGAAGAATTAGCTGATTTATTGACGAATCGCACTTCGCCAGAGCTCTCAAAAACAGCGCTTATGTAAGTAAAAAAATTTTGAACTCTTTTTGCATCATTGCAACCATTGTATCTAAATTGTAGGAAATCTATTCTTCTTGGTAGCAGACCTTTGGTTGAATTTATTCTACAGCTTTTTTCTGACTTTCCTGGTGAAGAGTTCGAGCCTATTCGAAATTCTGCTGTTTTTCCACCGCATTTAACACCATTGATGTTGAGTTGTATTGAGGAGAACTTTGCTATCGTCGAATGCCTTATTCTTCGCGGACATTACATACCATTACCTCATCATCCAACATGTAAGTTCATTTTGGTTTTGTTGAAAATATTTTTTAAAGGTATGTGCGCAATTTGTGCTAATCCGATGGATAGGAACATTGACTTATCAAAAGGAATTGAGTTGGTAAATATTTCTTTTAATGCGTTTAGCGAAAGATTTAAGGCACTAGGAACGAACTTCACTTCACGGAAGTTAGACTCGCGAATCTAACTTTCACCTTTTGGGTCAACTTTTTGAAATTATGCATTCTGGGGGAATTTTATGCAAGAAATCGATTGCACGCACTTATAAAGCGTGAAAATACTTCCCTGACTCGCACATGTGAAAAAATTTTTTCGATTTTGAGTCAATTTTTGGCTTATTTAGGTCGACACTTATCGTGCGATTTCTTCTCGTGCTTTCCTCTGGCTTGGTAATTCCGATCCATTGCTTGCAGCTTGTTCTCTTGCTGAAGACCTTAGTGCGTGGGAAGAAGCCGATAAGACATATAAGGTATTTTTATACAACTTTTGCTATTATCTTAGCTTGTTTAGGAGATTTATCGACATATTTATAATCAAGTCCAAGATTTTGCTTATGAATTTATACAACAGTGCAGAACTAGTGAAGAGGTGGAACTCTTGTTGAATCGTAAAGAAGGAGCTACATTGTCCACCTGTCAAGTGTCTTTTCCACGACTCCGCTTGGCTCTGGATGCTGATTTGAAGCAATGTTTGTCGCATAGTAATATTCAAACGGTCGTTGCCGATGCCTGGAAGGGCAAGTGGGGAAGTCACTCGAAGACTGATGTCACACGCACTATGTGGCGATTTACTCGTCATACTTTCTTGGTACACTGCGTTGCAAAAATGTGTATATACTAGGGCTCAAAATGGAAAAAATGAAAATCAGAAAAAAAAATCAGATTTTCGATCCAAAAATCAGAATAGGCAATTTTTGGAATATGGTTTCCAGCCATGTTCTATCGAATAGAACAGGTTTCGATTGATAACTTCGAGAACATGCCGAGCCTCGAAAAGTCGGGGTGTAAATATATTTTTGTAACGCATGTGTAGTTTTTCTTTGCCAATAAATTTGGCTAAATTAACATTTAGTATCCATTTCTTGCGATATCGCACGCGTTTTCGGGTGGACGATTGATTAGCTCACTTCGGAATCCTCGCGACCGCTACTTATCGTATTTCGCTTCGTACATCACATTTCTTATGCTTATTACAGTGCTGCGTTGGGTACGAGTGACCAAGAATGACGGCGTTAATACTGAAGTGGAGCTTACAAATCCGAGTGAGTGATTGGAAATTGAGAATTTTTTACGTCCTGATGGTTTTACTTCATCAACCAGTTTTCCAGGATAGTACCCAAGACTTAATCTATAGCATTTTTTCGGTTCAGCTCAACGATTTTCATGATTTTTCCACATGTAAAATTTCAAAAATGGAAGTTACTCAACTTCGGACGAGATAAAGTATTTTTCATGCTGCTTGGTTTTGATCAGAGACATTTTTAGAAATTTTTTTTATTACCTTTTTAAAAATTAGTTATGTTTGGAAGCCCATCTTCGACTTCTGAAGAAAGTGTCTCTTAATTCCTTTTAGCTGTATTAATATTGGAAGTCTTCGTGTTTGCATATATACTTGGATTGATATTAGCTGAGTTTATGGAATTTTCGCGGCGCGGTTTTGAACGTTACTTTGTAATATGGTGGAGATTGTAAGTTGATTTTTTTTGAAGAAATTTTTTTCTCGTGTTTTCAGATTCGACTTTTTCATGATGTTTATATTCGTTATGGCTTTTCTATGTTGGATTGCTAAGGAAGTGACGTCAACGCTTAAATTGCATCGAAAACATTGGGTAAGGGGAATCACCCGTTCACAATTTCTGAAACAATTTTACCGTATTTCACTTTCTATATGGGGTCAACAAGAACTAGCGGGCTCTCCTACGTTCACATGTGCTTTTAGCCGATGTTCCATCCAGCTATTTTGTTCGACATTTTCTTTGGACTCGCATGTATGCTGGCATATTGGCGAATCTTTTATTTCATTCAACTGCACAGGAAGATTGGCTCGACGGTCATTTCCATGGGCCGGTGTGTAACGCATGCGTTGAATTACTTCATCATAATTGGAGTCATCATGATTAGTTTTGCGATAGCGTTAAACACGATGCTGCAACCGTACAGCGATAATATTATGTATGAGCCTGAATATTTTCCTGAAATCAAGAATGTGATTATCAACAAGCAAGGGAACAAACGTAAAATGATTGACTATTTCGACAGGTAAGATACACAACAAACCGCCATTTGGTCATTTTTGACGATAATTTCCATTACTCAGGGGTTATTTTTATGCGAGAAATCGATTTTGCGCATTTTCGCTTAAATACACAGACCTTCCCCGAATCAAGGAAGTGTTTTTCGCTTCGAAAATACCAAATTCGGATTCCTCGCATGTTTTTACCCCTAGAGAGGTCATTTCCAGATTTTTGAAAATTTTTTCACGTGGGTGGTCCCCCTATTGTATAGTACCTTTGGTTTTGGTTGTACAGAAAAGTGGAAAAAAAGTTTAATCTTGGTTCAATTTAAGCTTTATAACATCAATTCGAAATCTGTTTTGGGCTTTCTATGGTTATTTGCATCCGGCAGACTATTATATTGTTGTTGGCAATGCTGGTCCTGAAAAGCTACCAACCGAGCATTATATTACGAAAGGTGCCGCCGAATTAACAGTTGCTGCATATTACCTGGTAACCGTAGTTCTGGTCCTTAATTTGATGATTTCGCTATTGGTCAAATCAGCTCATGAAGTTTTGGTACGCTTGAAAAAAAAACCTGTCGAAAACGGTTGAAATTTTTTAGGACAATGAAGATGTTGAGTGGAAGTATACGCGTCTGCATATTTATGCGGAATATTTCGAGCGTTCAATGGCTGTTCCACCGCCATTCAATCTCATTTATGTACCGGTAGACTTTATTTGGCGTTGCTTTACAAAGGAATACAGATTCATCTGGCCAGTAAGTATAGGTCATTTTTCGCATAGAGGAAAAAAATCGGAGCTACTTCTCCTCATTGAACGTGGTCTAAAATCAAAAATTTTCAAAAATGACCCTACTAGGGGTAATTTTATGTGGAAAACACGTTGGCGATGTTATTTTTGCGTAAAAACGCGCTTCCATTTTTTAGAAAATCAAATTTTTGCATATTAGCTTTTTCGAAATATACGTACCTTCTTTGTCTTCAATGATTCGATTTTCTAAAAAATGAAAACATTTTTACGAACAAATACATTGCCAACGTGTTTCCCACATAAAATTACCCCTAGTAGAGTAATTTTTGAAAAAATTTCGAAAAATAAAATTTTTCAATTCTAGACCAGGGGGCGAAAAAATGGGTGATAGCATCCAAAATTCAATTCACCCACCCATCACCCAGTGGGTGGCATCACCCACAATCACCCATCACCCACTGGGTGGCATCACCCACAATGTGGTGGCATCACCCACAATCACCCATCACCCACTGGGTGATAGTGGGTGATGCCACCTTGAGTGATGGATGATGGCACCTTTTTACCCCTGTTCTAGACCACGTCTAATGGGGTATAAGAGCCGAAGTAGCTCCAAAAAGTCGTCATCGCCCATAGTCATGAGCAAGTGAAGCAAAATTGACACACAAAAATTCAGGCTAGGGGAGAAAATGCATCTTGCATAATATTTTATACCGGGTCTTTCCCAAATCTATCGAGATATTTATTCATGTAACATGAATAAATATCTGAATCATGTTTTATATTTTAGGATCTCCTTATCAAAAAGTCGTCGATCTCGGAAAAGAACTACAAACAACAAGCTGATGAAGATATCACTTATATGGTCAGGTTTCACATTCTGTGACTCTCCGAACCGTGGGGAGAGTCACAGAATGTGTTCTATCCCTCACGTTCTATTCATTTATACTTTTAGAAGCTGATTAGAAAGTTGTTCATTCGCTACATTCAATCGTCTCGTACTCACTTCAAATCCGTTCAAGCCTTGGACCGCGGTAATGCCGGTGGGCATTCGAAAGAGGAGACGCGAAAAATCAAGACCTTTTTTATGAATGCTCACAAGTTAGAGTAAAATAATGGATAATTACTTTTGTTTGTCTTTCAATGTATATAGTTGGTTGTAATATTAATCCTTTGTTTATAAATTTTATTGTTTCACGAGTTGATGTTGTTTAATGAAAAAGTTTGGCTAAAAAATTTTACAGGGTGAGCCATAAAAAACCGTACTTTTTAATTTTTTCAAAAATCGATTACTTGCATAAAAATAACTCCGGTGGGATCATTTTTGTAAAAAAATTTGTTTCAAAAAGTACGGTTTTTTGTTCACCCTGTAATTTTTGGAACCGGAAACTTAATTTTAAAATTTTGGGACAGGTACCATCAGTGGCTTAGCCAAGGAAGTGACGAGAGGGGACGAAAATTTTAAAATTTTTCTGAAAACACTGATGTTGAATATTCAAACGCTTATTTTGATCTAATTTCCTTTTGCGGTTCTGTATTTCGAACAACGACTATTTTTCATTTAACTCTTAAATTGTTTGCATATTACAACGTTTTTCTCTTCTCTGTATGTCTTTTTACCAATTATTTTTGTTCAAAAACATATACGTGGTTGAGAGGCACACGTTTAATTTTTTTGCCACGACAACCAAAAAATTTTCTTTTTCATTTAAACCAGCCCTCTTTGCGGGCTGCTTGCCACACCACTTTTAAGCTAAAGAGCACACCCCTAAAGGGCGGAGGAATAATCGGCGTAAATTGAACTTCCTGGGGCTGGTTGTTACTAAGTATATGAATCTGGGGCTCTAGGACTTTTTACAACGATCGATTTTTTCCACTTTACCATGGTCAAAATCAAAAAATTTCGAATTCCCCATATCGAAAAACCTCTGGGTATAAAAATTGGATTTTTTTTATTGAAAATGCAAATTTTTTACATAGGAATCGTGCTGCCGTGGCATCTTAATCGAACAATAATTGTTTTAGGGTAATAAAAATGGGTATCCGACTCGGAAGATACATAAGGTACGTACCAAGAAAATTCTTCCTAACCTTTTTTTATATATTTGTTCTCTTTGGGCTTTTTATTGTGTACAGATCGAGTTCGAGAAGTATCCAGCACGATTCCGAGGAAGTTATTGTTAAGAGAGATATTCCGAATAACATAGGTATCGGCTTTGTAATTTTAGTCCAGATTTTTGGGTGGGGTGGAAGTTTTGAAACATCATTTTTCTTATAGGGGGTCCGGTTTGTGGTCACTTCGTTAAAAAATTTTTCAAGTGCATTTTCGGACCTTATTCCTGATACTCGAGAAACCCAAGTTTGCGAAAGATTAAAAAATGAAGTTTACGACTCTTGTCCATTGCCCGCATGTCGCGAATCGACCGGCAAAACTAGATCTACCACAAGCAGTTATTGATTCTTTCCCTGATTCGAGACATTCACCTGTAAATCCGAAATCAAAATTCTACCAGAATCTGCTGGCTGTAGCATCGAAAATACAGTTTATAACCGACTTGATTTTAGGGCGTGATGGCGAAGACCCTTTTGTTGAATATAGAAATCTGCCTAAGAAAGATTGGCATGATTATGAGGCTATAAAAGCAGATGAAGCTAGATCAGGTCCGGGAGAGCATGGAGTTCCAGTTGCTGTGCCGAAAGACGAAGCGACGAAGAAGTTGCAGGATGAGCTTTACCGCGCGAATGGATATAATGTAAGTCTTCGTAATAGGAATGCTCAAGGAAAATAACACGGCTTTTAGGCATATGTCAGCGATCAAATTGCGTTGAACAGGTCCATAAAGGATATTCGGCATAAAGGCTGTCGTGATATTAAGTATATTGAGAAGTTGCCCTCTGTTGCTGTGATATTTCCGTTTCACAATGAGGTAGACTTTGTGCTTGTTTTTAAGCTGAAAAAATGCCCAGAAGATAAAAATTTTTGGTGGAAAAATAGCAGATTTTGGACATTTTTGTTGAAAAAAGTGGAAAATTTTGATCAATTTTTGTGAAAAAATGCCTCCCATTACAATTTTCCACAAAAAATGATCAAAAATTTCTCATTTTTTCAATAAAAATGTCCATACTCTGCTATTTTTTAGATTAGTCCTGGGGTTTGGAGTTTTTCCAGATACCCGGCCCTCGATTTTGACCCCTAGTTTGATTAATATGTAAAGATTTTTATAGCACAATTCAACTTTGTTGCGATCTGTCTATTCGATTATCAATAGAAGCCCTCCAGGTGTTGTAAAGGAGGTTTGCTTGACCACATTTAAAGTAAGATGAAATTTTATTTCTAGATTATTCTCGTCGACGATGCAAGCACAAAAGAAGCATTAAAAGCACCTTTTCAGGAGTTTTTAAAGACGCATAAGTTGGATCATATTGTCAAAGTTGTTCGAACTTCGTACGTTTTTCAACTTTTTACATTTCGATTAATGCCAGAGAAAGTGGTTTTGTTGAAATAAATTTGTATTTTTCTCTCACTTCTACAGGATGAACCAAAAAAAACCCCATAATTTTGCGTTTTTTGGTAAAAATTTTGATCCAAAAAAGTAAAAATATGATTTTTTTGGCTCACCCCCTGTATTCATTTTATAAACTACCCTTTTAGGAAAAGAGAAGGCTTGATACGAGCTCGTCAGATTGGTGCTCAAGCCGCTCATTCGGATATATTGATCTTTCTTGACGCCCATTCTGAAGCTAATTATAATTGGTTACCGCCGTTGATCGAGCCAATCGCATTGAATTATAGGTATGTTTTGGGCTTTAGAATGATTGGAAACGCATATTAAGCATGTTGAAAAAAAATCGGTTTCGAATCACCCTAGAGCCGTTTAAAGATGATATTTGTTATATGCGTGTATTTTAGAACAGTAGTTTGTCCATTTGTCGACGTCATCGACTGTGATACATTTGAGCTACGACCTCAAGACGAAGGCGCACGCGGTATGTTTTTTGTGATTACAGTCAAACCTCCGTTTTATGACCCCCTCCCTTAAATTTTACAATATTATATAATCTATAATTTAGGCTCATTTGATTGGGAATTCAATTATAAGCGACTTCCTATAACCGACGAAGACCAAAAAAACCCAACACGCCCGTTTAAGAGTCCGGTCATGGCCGGTGGATACTTCGCAATTAGCAGCAAGTGGTTTTGGGAGCTTGGCGGTTATGACGAAGGCCTCGATATTTGGGGAGGTGAACAATACGAGCTCAGCTTTAAGGTAGGTTTTTATTTTTCGAGTAAGTAGATCTTGAATTGTTAGGTGTGGCAATGTCATGGCCAGATGGTAGACGCGCCATGCTCTCGCGTTGGACATATTTACCGTTGTAAATACATTCCATTCCCGAACCCTGGCGTTGGTGATTTCATCTCGAGGAACTACAAGCGAGTTGCCGAAGTTTGGATGGACGAATACAAGGAGCATTTATACAAGCGCCGTCCGGTGATGCGAAATACTGACACAAGTAAATTTGTACCTTTGGAGTCTGGAATTTTTAACACCTTATAGGAGATCTAACGAAGCAGAAAGCCGTGCGCGAGCGTCTGCAGTGCAAATCATTTGATTGGTTTATGAAAGAAATTGCGTTTGATCAGGATCAATTTTATCCAGCTGTTGAGCCACCAGATTCAGCTAATGGTAAATCCTGGTTGAATTTTTTTCGTAAATTTTTTGTTCATATTAGGTGAACTTCGAAACGTAGCTGCGGACAAATGTGTTGACACGCAGTTTAAGGGATCTGGTGAACGTTTCGAATTAAGAAAATGTATTAGTCAAGACCCAAGTGGTGGAGGTGAGCAGGTAATTGAAGGAGGAGATTCTCAATGCAATCCTAAACCTTGTATTCATTTTAGAATATGCGAATGAGTTTCTGGCAAGATATTAGACCTATGGGAAGAACTATGTGTTTTGACGTTTCTACGTCCGTTAAACAAGCTCCAGTTGTTTTGTTTGCGTGGTAAATATTAATTTACTTGAGCAGTAAGAAAAGTTCGTACAAACTTGTTAATCGAGAAAAGCTCATTTCCTTTTTTCGTACTAAACTGGAGACAGAGCGCTTACTGCGCTTCCGAGCGCCACAGAGATTTCCAAGCAGCACTCTCGAACGGCGTCTATTGTATTGCTTGAAATAAAAAAGTGCAAAAGTATTACGTTGAAGAAGAAAATTCAGATTGTTGAAGAAGCGTCAACAAGTTGGCGAAAAAATTTGAAACCTCACGAAAATCCATTCAACTAATTTTAAAATCTGTATCGACACGATTGATTTTTTCTTGTCTTTCTCTTCCTATTCATTTTCAGATAGGATGAGGGGTGCACAGCTCACAACAGGAGTTACTCCCAAATTACTGAGGCTTTTTGCACATGCCCAACGCCTCGGTGCCAGGGGATTCTACATGCTCAAGGCTTCGAAAACCGAACTTAGACACTCTGCACCCAACGTTGCTTAACTTGCAAGATCTGACGGTCCGGAGGCGTACCGAGAGAACTATGCTTCCTTCGATTGATGAGATATTAGAAAAAACAGATCATTAACTAACGATCCAAAGTTCAAAAATTAAAAATCGATTTTGGTGTCAAAAATCTTAGAATTTTGTCCTCTTCACAATGGTGTATGGCTATATCGATTTGGATCACACCGTCAAAAATTTTGTTTAAACACATGCACAGACAAAAATGACTACGCGTTTTATATAAAAAGATGTATACAATTTTTAGCCATGGAATGAAAGGAAATCAGCTGTTCAAATATCGACTTGGAACAAAGCAACTGTATCATCCTGTTTCAAATCAATGCCTGGACTGTGACCCGGAACGAGGGGAAATATTTATGACTCAGTGCGATGCTACGAAATCTTCTCAGAAATGGACATGGGCAACTCTGAATGAGAAAGTTGTCGAAGAGCGCAACAAGAAGGAACGTTAGCTATGATGTTAAATGTAGTTTTAGTTTAAACGGTTATATGGTACCGGGTTTTATTGGTGATCCTTTTTTGTTTTAATGCTAACTGTTTTTTGTTTGATGGATGCTTTTTGCTATAGCAATTGATTTGGTTAAAGTATTGTAATTATGTCTTTCTTGATCGGTCAGTTTTTTGTTACTTTATATGAAATTGAATCACATGGACCAGTTCGAATATTTATTCATTTTTTAATACTATTTTACCTTTGAAAATATTTTTAGATATTCTAGACATACATGGGCAAGGGGGAACAGTCGGACCCAAAAAATCTCCTTGGTCCCCCTTATGCTTTTCCCCAAAATTTGGGAAAATCTTCTATAAAAAACGTAATAGAGGACCAAGATAAATTTTTGAAAAAAATTTCAGACAACCTCGCAAAATTGTGATTGTCGGGATCACCTTGCCCATGTATGTTTCTAGATAGATCTCCATATCATTTAATTTTTGTGAGATTTATTATTCTAGGAGAACTCAATAGTTTTAGAAACGAAAGTTTTTAGAATCTCTTGTTGAGTAGTTCCCTAGTTCTTATTGAGTGCAACTTTTTTTTAAATTCACTTTAATACTTCTGTGATATCTACAAGTGTTCCCTTTTTAATGTACATTCCGCCTTTTGTTGTTTTTGATTCGCATTTGTGTCAATTGTAAACGTATTCGCTTTCGCATGATCTAATTTTTTATATAAAGATTCTAATTATTATACAATATTACAGGGTGAGCCAAAAAAAAACCGTGCTTTTGCGTTTTTTGGCGAAAAATTTTCAAATTTTTTTTTTCAAAAATCACCTATAAGGGGTATTTTCATGCGAGAAATCGCTTGTATGCATAAAAAACCTTGAAAACGCTTTCCAGATTGTGAAATATCAAGGATTTTTTTTCATGCGAGAAAGCGTGCATTCGATTTCTCGCATGAAAATACTCCTTATGAAAAAAATTTTTCACCAAAAAACGCACAAGAACTGTTTTTTTGGCTCACCCAGTATTGAGTATCATTGAAATAGTCCCGTAGTATTTTCTGAATTAGCCCAAATGGGCACCTCGCCTAAATCGAATAGCCAATAAGCGTACGTATGAGTCAAGATCATAATCAGGATGATTCCAAACAAGTTTAAGCCAATCCCAGCACGTGCCTAAATTTCAAGTTAGTTAAAATTATAACGCACTTACCATATCAAACACTTTAAGAAAGCCTGAGCTGAAAACAATTGCATTTGGAGGAGTTCCTGCGGGGAACATGAAAGCAAATGAACAAGATAAAGTGGTCTAAAAAATGATTTTACAGCTGATCAAAAATTTATAAATACCGGCAATATGTAGAGCAGTGGGTTTGTCTTATGAGCTCTGGCCTAAAAATCGAGTATGACTTTTGCTTTACAAAAACTTACAATCGACGCCACCAACGGTACAAAAATGGACGAAGTGGCAACATTGCTGCTAACTTCAGTCAAGCACATGACTATCAAGCAAGCCAAACACACCTAAAATCCTTGGCTTTGTCGTTTTTTAAAGGACCTTTTCAGTGGGAAAAAAGTTGGCAATTTTTGTTGATATTCGGAAATGAAAGTTCATGAAAAATGGAGCATTTTTTGTTTTTACGACATGTTCTGAATCGATGTAGTTTTTGAGATTGTGTTTGAAATTTTGAATTTGTGTTCATGTTTTTGTTGTAATACACAGATTTTTAAAAATCGCCAACTTCAAACGCAATTTTCTCGAAAACTACAACGATTCAGTGCATGCCGTAAAAACAAAAAATGCTCCATTTTTCATGACCTTTCCGAATAACAACAAAAATGGAAACTTTTTTTCCCACTGAACTGGTTCTTTAATGAGAAGTTCAAAATCGTACGAATATCCATTCTGGTAAGAATTCCAACTGCGACAGTTCTCTTCCTACAAAATCTGACAATCCACTCTTTTCTACGCCCGCAGCCATGGCATAGCCACCACCGAGTAAAAGCACAGTGCTCCACGAAAATCTCTCTCTCATATCTTTCCATTCCAGAATGGGTTTATATTCGCCAGAAGTCTTGCGAACTTTGAATGGATTCTCTGCAGGTAAAACAAAAAGTATCAACGCCATACCCATGGCAACAGTTCCATCACTTACATACCTATTTTTTTCTTGAAAATTCGTAATAAAACAAGAATCTTACCCCGGCTCAAACAGTTCTCCCCATCCGGGAATAAATTTGGGCTGTCTGAAAAGCCATAGAATAACCAAGATTACGAAGTTGACCAGGATTGTGCATTCGTCATATCTGAAATCGCAACAGTTAAAAAAACATCGAGAATATAGGGTGTTCCAAAAAACCGCCATTTGGTCATTTTTGGCGAAAAATTTTTCAACAAATTTCAAGCAACAAATTTTATGTTTCATGACCAATAAAATTTTATGCTTCATGACTAATCGTTTCAATAAACACGATTTTATTGAAAATCAGGCAAAGTTAGAGTTTAGTGATGATTCAGAATCAGGCAACTCTAACTTTGCCTGATTTTCAATAAAATCGTTGTTATTGAAACGATTGGTCGAGAAGCATAAAATTTTATTGATCGAGAGGCATCAAGTTTGTCGCCTGATTCAATCGTTTCCGGAAATTTTTGCAACCCTGGAAGAAGGGCCAAGGGATGAAAAGTTAAGAAATTCTAGCCTGAAAGTGCCAAGGTTCTCATATTTTTTCCTCAACGTTTCATGCACAGCGCACTCCGAATCACGATCTGTCGTATTTCTGCAATTTTTCGAAAATTTTGTTAATGAAATGTGTTACTAGAAACTAACCGAAATCCTATAAAAAGCAACTGTAGCCATAGCCACTCAAAAATAATCATTATGATGAGTTGTGGCAACGAGTATAACATCCATGTGGCAAATGTGATTGGCACCCCATGTCCGTAATTCCTGTAGAATAATTTTTGAAACCTTTTATCGAAAACGAAAAATGGAATTACTTTTCAAGATAGCTGTACATAATCAAATTCGGCCCTGTGCCAATCAGGGTTCCCGTCCCACCAATAGATGCCGAAAAGCAAACGGACAATAACAGTCCTTTGTAAACGTTTCGCTCTTTCGACTCAGATGCATCCATGTCTTCTCGAGTAAATTTTATAGCACCGAATGCCGCTGGAGTTGTTGATTTGTCGTTACTTTCGAGATCGTCGGTACTGAAAAGGAAGAAGATTTTGCGTTGATATTATGAGAAAATTCCATTCGTCTGATCAATGGTCTGTTCAACGCATAATCGGTCTCTGTCCACAAGGAAAGACTGAGCGGTCAATTGTTCGTAAACGGGAAATCCCCCAAACATATACAACACAATCGAATCGATTTTTTGGCCAAAATTTGATTTTGAGCAAAATTCGATTTTTGAGAAAAAGTTGATTTTGAAAAAATTCGATTTTGAACAAAAATTTCGATTTTTGATCAAAATTCTATTTTTTTTTAAATTCGATTTTGAGCAATTTTTCAATTTTTGAGCAAAAATTCTGATTTTGAGCAATATTTGAATTTTTAAAAAATTCGATTTTGAGCAAAAATATCGATTTTTGAAAAAAAGTCGATTTGAGCAAAAATTCTGATTTTGAGCAATATTTGAATTTTTAAAAAATTCGATCTTGAGCAAAAATATCGATTTTTGAGCAAAATTCCGATTTTGAGCAATATTTGAATTTTAAAAAAATTCGATTTTGAGCAAAAATATCGATTTTTGAGCAAAAAAAATCAACTTTGAGCAAAATTCAATTTTTCACCAAAATTCGATTTAAGCTACAATTCGATTTCTGACTAAAATTCGATTTTTTGGCCAAAATTCAATTTTTTCTAAAATTCGATTTTTTTTACCAAAATTCGATTTTTTGGCCAATGTCGATTTTTGAACAAAATTCGATTTTTTCGTCAAAATGATATTTTTTAGCTAAAATTCGATTTTTCGCCCAAAATTCAATTTCTGGGTAAAATCGAAAATTCGATTTTTTTTTACCAAATCGATTTTTTGACCAAATTCCTAGTGCTGCAAAAACTAACTTTTTCCTTTTACAATTTTCTAACTCTCCGATCACGGCCAACAGTATGGGCACCATCATAGCAGTGGTAGCCGTATTACTAATCCACATAGACAAAAGACACGTCGCTAGTTGAAAGCCCAGCATTAGCCTAAATTTGTACGAACAACTGACAATTTGAAAAGCAGCTTACCATCTTGGATTAGAGCCTGTGAAAAGAAGTATTCGTAAAGCTATTCGCTCGTGCAAATGGCTCACTTCCACCGCAATAGCTAGTATTAAACTTCCAACAAAGACAAAATTCACATCCTGTATACAAATTAGAATAACAGAAAATGGGGAGTAAAACGAACCGATAAGTAGACGCTGGAAATATGTGATGCCGAGTCTATGCCTAGCAATGGGTATGCCATGATGGGTATCAATGCAGTTATTGCTAATGGCAAAGTTTCTGTCATCCACAAATAGGCCATGTAAAGGACTACATATGCGCATTTTGCTTCCTAAAATACCCTTTCTCTCGCAAAATTGCTAGCAAAGGATATCAAAAAGATTTGCTCAAAAATCGATTTTTGAGAAAAAAAAAAGTAGATGCTGATCAAAAATTCAATTTTGAGCAAAAATGTCGATTTTTGAGTAAAATTTGATTTTTGAGAAAAAAATTCAATTTTGAGCAAAATTAGATTTTTGAGCAAAAATTCAATTTTGAGCAAAATTAGATTTTTTCCTATGAAATATATACCTTGGATTGAAGAAATAATGGCAATGGCAGTAGAATAATCGGTAAAATAAAAACAGTAAGCTGACGTTTTAGTGGGAGAATAAGTCGAAGCCAGCGTTTTACGGCAGACATTTCCGCCTAAAAACAGTGGCATGAATGAGCGAATGAATATGATATGAGTGGTTTTGATCGGAGATGATCGGTGTATGAGAGCGTACGCGACGATCCTTGGATGGTGATTTCTCATCGAATATCATCAACCCACCTTCACTTTTGTCTGCATTCGCATCGTGTGATATAACTTATTGGATCTTTTGGGTATAAAAGGGCTGCAAAAAAATTCGCTGAATAGGGCAACAAAACTTGGCGATAGGAAACGAATTCAAAAAAGTTTGTGCATTACAACGAAAACATGTACACAAGTTCAAAATTTCAAACGCAATTTTCTCGAAAAGTACAACGATTCAGAACATGCCGTAAAAACAAAAATGCTCCATTTTTCATGAACTTTCCGAATATCAACAAAAATGGGGGCAACTTTTTCCCACTAGAATGCTCCTTTAATAAAAGTTCCTGAATTTCAATAAAATTGTGTTTATTGAAACGATTGGCAAAACATCGCTAAAAAGTGTGAGAAAAAATTCAAAAATATGCAGAAGATCCTGTGCGGTCAATTCCTTAAATAACTGTGCGGTGCATTCGTTCCTATTGCCCAAAACTTCTAATATATAAATTTTTATTCGTGTGTTTTTTTCATGTATAAGTGGTCTAAACGTCTAAGCCGAAAATAAGCAAAAAGTGAATTGGTCAAAGTGATAAATTTAAGTCGGCTGAAGAACTTTCTAAGATCTGGAAAGGAAGAACAGTTTTGAAGCAAAGTGGGCTCGAGTGGACAGTCGGGTTTTGAAATGACGTCTTGCAACAACTGCAAAACAAGCTAGTATACTTGAAAAGGGGTTGTCCAGAAATTACGTTATCTATTTTTTCGGATTTTTAGACCATCCCCCCAACTTTATAAAAAATGCACTAGTGCCATCAACTTTTTTGGAGAGGGCTGACCCCCTCCCCCCCCCCCCCAACATGATAACATAATATCCGGATGGCCTCAAATCATAAATTTGTACCCTATGTAGTTTAAAACAAAAAGAAATTCTTGACTCATAAAAATCTGATTAAAATTTATAAAGTTCAATAACAGTTAGTCAATATCAACAGCACACAATTTTCACATAGCATATTCTTGTTTTAAGCGAAAATATTTACAAAAGTCACGCGAATAAGCATTTTAATTGGCGATTAAACTAGAGACTTTCATATCAAAAGTTTTAGGAAAATCGTTTTAGCAGTTTTTAGCATTTGTTTCAGAGCATCAACCAAAGTTTTTTCATGGTTTTAGACATAGTATAGGGTGTATTTAAAAAACCGGAATTTGGGCGATTTTTTCATGTTCTTTCGACCCAAAATTTTTTCAAAAAATGACCCTATTAGGGCTAATTTTATGCGAGGAATCGATTACGCACATTCCCGAAGCTTGAAAATGCTTCCTTGATCCTGATTCAGAGAAATGAGTACATATTCGATTTTCGCTTCAATACACACATCTATCTCCCTGAATCAGGGTCAGGGAAGCATTTTCAATCATCGAGAATGCGCGTTCCTGAATCGATTCCTCGCATAAAATTAGCCCTAATAGGATCATTTTGAAGAAAAAATTTTCGCGGAATTTTTTCTCAAAATCGAATTTTGCTCAAACATCGAAATGTTTGCTCAAAATCGAATTTTTCTCTCAAAAATTCAAAAAAGTTTGTGTATTACAACGAAAACATGTATACAAATTCAAAATTTCAAACACAATTTTCTCGAAAACTACAACGATTCAAAGCATGCTGTTTTACAAAAATGCTCTATTTTTCATGAACTTTCGATGAATATCAACAAAAAATGGCAACTTTTTTTCCCACTCGACGGTCCTTTAAACACTTGTTTATGAAAGCAAAAAAGTAAAATTGTCACCTAAAACATTAGTCTAGAGCTCAACATTTTTTGAAATTCGAATAAACAATTTTTATTTTTGCATAGTCAGCGAGAAAAAGAAATAGTTTTTTACCACATGATCTTCGACAATCGGATCAAATATGATAATTTTAATACTTTTTCATATGTTTCAGTTTTATTCACACCATTTTAAACCTGTTATAAAAACAGGGTGGGCGGAAAAATAACTAGTGATTTTGAAATTAGAGGAGGTACCCATAGAAATTATAGGAAAATTTTTCAGTGGCAATTTTATGCTAGGAAACGATTGCGCGCATTTTCGAAGCATGAAAAACTCGAGCTGTCTCTGATTCAGACAACTTTCGCTTCAATAACTATTCCGTTTCTAATTGAGATATTTTGGATTCTTTTCTAAAAATCATCCTTCGGGGTAATTTTATGTGAGAAAACGATTGCGCATATTTTCGAAGTATGTAAAAATTTACCTGACTCATTCAAGCGATTTTCGTTTCAATTCACCCACCCTTCCCTGAATCTGAGGCAGGAAGGCATTTACTCAGCTCGGCAATGCGTGCGGAAAATAATTATTGAAGCGAAAGTTGGCTGAATCAGTGTCAGATCGAGTTCCGCAGTGTAAATCACTCGTTCCCCGAGATCGTCCGACAAACAAACACAAAAATTACACGTTTAATGTAGTAAGATTCATCTCTTGATCCATCCTGATTATTTCGGTAAGTACAAAAAAACTTTTTTTCGAAATTTTTTAAAATAATTTTTTCGAAATACCCACGTAAAACTCACAAAAATATCCCATAAAAATATTACAAATAAACACCCATGCAATCACTTCCTTATTTATATGAGTACATAAGCTGATGATAAAAATTTTAATGATAAGAAAAATTTAAAGGTAGCAAATTTTTGAAATCGTCCGTTGGCACCAAAATGGTTAGATAAATAACGATTTTCCTCTCAAAATTAGACAAAAATGGGGGTCAACAATTTTGTATATTTGGCCAAGTATAAAATTATGTGAATGCTTGGGGTCAGGGTGGTCTTGGCACAAAATGAAGCCCCAATCCCCCAGCTACAAAACGCAAAAGACCGTTTCCCGAAAACTAAAAAACTTACCGACTTAGGGCCAATCCAAGTTGGGTCGAAAAATGGCCGTGTCCATCAACTTCTAGGGGCCATAATGCCAAGGGGAGAGGGTGCTGGGTCGGGAGCCCAGAATAAAAGTTGCATAGCTCGGTGAGTTCTATCAGAATATCAACCTAAATTTTCGTTCAGACCACGTTCAATGGAGGGTATAAGAGCCGAAGTAGCTCCAAATGTTTTAAAATGAAAACCGCGATATCCTAAAACATTAAACGCGCTATATGTATCTGTTTGTACCATCTCCGTCAGCTTAAGTCCAATTCCATCACGGCTTATACCAATCAATAGGGCTCGATGAGGGAAAAAAATGACACCAAAATCATGGGGGCATCCTTCAAAATAAATTTTTTAGTCCCTTATCATGTTTTAACGTAACATTATAATGTAATTTTATCTCTGTATAAGAAGTTACCCACATAACTGAGTGGCTAAGACTCTCGGTTTATATAAATTGCTTGCAGGTTCGATTCCCAGCAGAAATCGAATGTTTTTGCTTTTGCCAAAAAATTAGAAATACATATAGTAGTATGTTTCGGAAAAATATCAACTGGCAAAGAGTTCGAACCCGCGGCGTTCAGTTGGTGCCGAGCGCCTTAGACCACTAGGATATGGATTTGAAATCTTTGCCAGTTGATATGTAGTCTCTGTTTCAGTGGTCGGGTAAAAAAGTTGTATACAGAATAGCTAAGTGGACAAGGAAGCCGCCCGTCCGATCTGGCAAGTTAAGCAACGTTGAGCCCTCAGATTCGATCCCGTGAGGGCAAAAAGTTTGATGTTCACAAAATTTTTTTGCTCCTATGGGTCCAACGTTGCTTCACGCCAGATCGAACAGGCAGCTCCCTTGTCTACTTGGCTATGCTGTATACAACTTTTTGTCCCCTCCGGACGCGAAGCGCTCGGTCCTGAAAAGCCGAATATCCTATAACATAGCTATACAAGGAGGGGAGTACTGGCCCCTAAATACGACGTGGTCGCTTAAAAATTTTCGGCAAAACGAAGTGGGGGGAGGGATACAGTATCCCCTTGCTCAGCTATGTCCTATAACAACTGTATCTATGTTTTTTATGCTGCGTTAAAGAATTTTATTTGGATTGAAAAAAGTTTATTTCGAAATTACATAAAAATGCCTAAAAATTTTCTATTGAAATTTTTTCCTAATCTATAAAAGATCAACAAGAAAGCATAGTTCCAACTATAAGGAAACTTGAAATTTCAAACATAAATTCGGATTGTTTTTAGAAATATACTTTCCTTCAAATATAATATAAAAAATAATAATGAAACCGAGATTGATCAAAAGTATGAAAGCCTTGTGAAATGAGAACACCGTGGACTTCGGAAGCAATACCACCGGGAAAGACCGTGAACTTTTTTTTCGCATTTATTGTTCTGAGCTATGCAGTCTTTCAAATACGCGCAATGAAAAAATTTTTTCCGATCTCATTTGACCCAGGATGGGTCAAATGACCACCTCTCAATTCAATTCCTACAAGGAGTTATGTCAATTCTACGATATACACACTATGTCAAGTTTGACTTGCATCTTCGACTATAGATAAGGTATTCAAAAAAATTTTTCATTGAGCGCATTTGAAAGCGCATAGCTCAAAACAATAAGCACGACAAAAAGTTTACGATCTTTCCCAGATATACGAGGATCTTAAAGGATGAGTCCAGTTTCAAACCAATTTTTTTATAAGATAGTTAAAATTGGGGCGATCAACTTTTTCTTTGAAATTAAATTCTAATTTATTAACCCTGAAGAGATAAATAAGAAACAAAATTGCATCAAAAATTTAAACGTGTTTGTATATTGAAGCGAAATGATTGATCGTCAATATGATTTGTGTATTGAAACGATGGATCAAATTCAATCGATTTGTTTTTTGTTGTTAATCGATTGTACTCACGAAGAGCTATCCAACGAGTGATCGTTTCAATACACAGATCATATTGATGATCAGGTACTTCGCGCTAATACACAAACACGTTAAAATTTTTGATGCAATTTTATTTCTTATTTATCTCTTCAGGGTTAACGATTTGGAATTTACTTTCAAAGAAAATGTTGATCGCCACAACGTGAACTTTCTTATAAAATTTTTTGTTCAAAACTGGACTGGTCTTTTAAGGAGTATCGGTGTTAAAACAAAGATATTTACATAAAAATCTAGATAAAAAAAAGATTATGCCGACAAATATTTAGAATTAAAAATCTTTAAAAAAGTTTTTTGGAATTGTTGTCGACAGAATAAGTTGTAAAAAATATCTCATAAAAAATTTTAAAGCAAATATATTTAAAAAAAACTAAGGCAACACTGGCAGAATTGTTGAAGGCAAAAAAGGTGGCTTGAATGAGATAGTTCTTGGGCAAGGCATGTAAAACGGCAAGAAGTGATGATTAGTTAGGATGCGCGCTAGCAGTCGTGATAACACATTTCACGACGATTTCCGGACGCATTTCCAGACGGCGTCCGAAAACGGGTTTGAATTTGCCTGAATATTGACACGAAAGCCCTGAATTTTACTGGAGTATTGACACGAAAACCCTGAATTCAAACGAGGTTCGTGCCAATACTCCAACTAATTCAAACGAGAGCTAGCGTTCGGAAAATCGTCGTGAAATGCGTTGCTAGCGTGCACCCTTAGAAAAAAACAACAAACAAGGTAGAATAATAATTTAAGTGAATGAGAAAGTTGGAAAAAAGGCACCGAAATATACAAAAAAGATCAACATTTATAGTCAAAACATTTTGAAATAAACCGAGTATGATAATAAAGCCTTTAGTAGCGAAAGATTCATAGAAATGAGGGGCAAAAGTTCCCATGCGATTCAAAACCGAAATTTTTCGAAAGTTTTGGTAAAAATTTCGAAACAATTACCAACAAAGTACACGTTTTGAATTACATGTAAGCATAGAAAAATACCCAAAGTAGAAGATTATATAAAGCTTATTCAGTTTTTGTTGTGTTTGAAATGTGCACCATGAGGTTGGTCAAAAACTGGCGCTCTTCAGAGAATCCAGAAAACTGTGAAATGGTCACCTTCTCACTGATTTCGTGAATAACATCAAAGTATTTGTCTAAAAAATTACACGATGAAAATTTACAAAACAACACCAAATTTATCCAATTCGATCATTGTTTTAGGTTATTGAAACGAAAACCCTGAATCAGGGTTTTCGTTTCAATAACCCAAAATAATCTTCAAATTGGATAATTTTGGTGTCGTTTTGTTCGTCTCGTCAAGGTGTTGTAGCACCGAGCAATTAAGGATGTCAACTATAAGTAGTAAAAATCATGCTTACCAACAAAGGCGATGCAACGTGCCATATGTGGGATGTCGTTGAACTTGGC
>JAQGCP010000045.1:0-26322 GCA_034699885.1 Acrobeloides thornei
CTAATCCGGCAACGTTATTTTGTTGCAAAAATAGCCTGTTTTAAAAGACCTCTAAGAATCTCATAAAATAGCCGATTTAAATAAAATTTGCTGTATTATTTAGCTCTACTTTAGAGCTTCAAAATGTTGTATAAACTTTTTCTCAAGCCTTTATATTTGCCGAGATATAACGATTTGAAAAAACGGTACTTTTTTCTTTGGGGTCTGTTGGATCCCAGGTTGCCGGATTAGGGTTAAACTTGTGGAGAAATCGAGGTGTCATTTTCTCAAAAATCGTCATTTGGACCCTTTTTTTGTTTTTCTCATAACTTTTTTTTCTATAAATGCGTTTTTCACAATTTAAGGCACGTTTTTATTGCCATTCGTCCCCCTTTCCAACGACACCTCGACCATGACCCTACCATTACTTAAAACTCCACTACTTAAAAAGCTCCACTACTTAAAAAGGTCTCAGAAATTCTGTCTTAGAAAGGTGATCCAAAAATCCGTGTCGGGTTTAACCCGAACTTTTGGATCCGGCTCGAACCCGAACTAACCCAGGCTTTCGTGACTCGCGTTAATCCTACCCGGCTAAAAGCTCCAACCCGAATTGAATTTCTGTTAATAATTATTATTTTGTGACTTCAATCGAAAAATAATACATTATTTTTTGGATTGTAAACACAAAACAGAAACAAATTGTTATTTGTTTGTTTTAAACGAAATGTCACACTACTTACTACATTCTCTTAATCTCTCAAACAGACCACTTGAGAATGATTTCCATAATTCTTTGAATTTATTTAAGCATATTTCGGCTATCTCTATAGTGCTATTATGGCAATTTTTAGCTTTGCGAATTCTTGATGCTTCCAAAAGATCTCGTTGTTTACGCAAATTAACCATTGCTTTAATGGAATCAATTGTTATTTTATCATGGTTTAAATCTCTTTTATATAAAATCAATCCTCCCGATCCTTCTTTTCCGGATCTGGAAGCACGGCCAAATGCCTGCTCCTCAATACGATAATTCGAAGGCATAAATGTAAGGATAACATGAATACCGCCATTTGTTTGTAAATCTTCATGTATCTTAACGTCTGTACCACGGCCTACAAGATTTGTTGATAATATTATATAATTTGGTTGTAGCTCTTTATTTGAATCAAATTCGAATTTTTCATAGTCTCTTTTGTATACAATAGTAAATGCTGATCGAAGACGTGTTTCTTTTAAACTTTCCATATATTGATATATCATGGTACATGTGTTCACATTTTCGGAGATAATTATAACAGATCTTTTTTGTTGAATTACTTCGCAAGTTTTTAAATAAATTTGCTGCAACCATGATTGGATATCAGTAGCAACAATAGGCTCTTCTTCAATAAAGTTTCTAGGAAAAGCAGTTGGTATTACTATAGTTGGAAGATTGTACAATTCCTTAAGCAACTTTTGCTCAGATTCGGCTCCAAGTGTGCCAGATAGGCCAATTATATTCGTATAATTTTTAATATATCCTACATTTGATATAAATAGAGCTGGTAAGGTTAGTGGAGAAATTCTACACCCATGTTTGATTTGAAGGAATTGATGTAAACCTTCACTCCAATGAGCAAAATTTTCATCAACACCAATATCGTTATTCATAATAATAATATTTGGGTTTAATTCGACTTTATAGTCTGATCGAATCACATCGACAATATAATCTTCCCCTTCAATTAAATGGTAAGCTGATATAGCACTTTCAATAAATTTATGTAAATGCCGTAAGACAAATTTCATCAAATACGAGGGAATATTAACAATTTTTGTGCGCCTTTTTTGCTGCCATACAAAGCATTCGAATCTAGCTTTATCATCTTCATTCTGAATTTTATTAATTGTTGAATTAATTGTTGATTTTATAGTCTTTTTATTCATTTCATTAATCATCGAATTAATTGCATTAATTTCATAAATTATTAAATCATCCTCAATTTCATTAATTATTGAATTCGTAGTAAATGGCACTATAACTCGGCCATTTGTATTTAGAACTTTATTCTCAATTAAACATTTCCAGGTTTCATCGGTAACATTTTCTTTAGCAAACACTGGACAAAGTTCTCCATAAACTTGGTTCAATATCTCTTCGTGCGCTTTTTGTCTCTTCAATATTCTGTTTATAAAATTTTTAATACGATTCTTGTCTTCATCTTTAATGTTAATTTTTTCTAACTGAATCAGAAAACTGCTAGGAGAATTGATCAAAATTCCATGATCACCAATTTCACATAACATTTCATTTGTCTTCATCTTTTCCCAGGATTCGTTTGTAACATCGTTCTTAGGTATAGAAATAGTATTTGGATCTTTGTTATAAATTTTTGTATTTGATGAAAATCTGTTCGTTTTTTCAATTTGTTCGAAATATTGGGTTGTTATATACCAGATAAAAATGAACAATGATTGAAGTTTGTCTAATGCAGGCATATTATGTGACAAATATAGGATATTATTAACATCGTCGATCAACATTGTATCAACTTCATCAACAATTACGCATGATTGAATTCGCCCACCTAAAATAAATTTTAGTTGTTCATCAAGTATTGATTATTTTCTTTTTGTCACCCGAGTGGCTCCAGAAACTGTTTTCGACAAAAATTTATTTTTCATTATTAGGCAAGAGTGCATGCTGGATACGAACCAATGACTACTGCGTTAAGAAACAAACCGTTTTTTTGCTTTTTGCATCATCAAAATGGCGAAAACCCCAAATTTTGGGGTCCGAAAAATTGCCATAATTGAATTTACAGAAGGAAACAAAATATGCCATTTTGTGGGAACATTTGCATACAATCCAATCGTGTAAAAAGTTTTTCCGAATAATATTACGGTTTTTCAGAATGAGGCCCCAAAGTTGGCATTTTTCTGTCAAATTTCCCCCCCCCCCCTAAAGTTCAAACCCCTTTAAATGCGCAAATGTGGGTGCTCAATGTTTCATGAGCAAGTGTCGCCAGCCCCTAGGGAGTCATTTTTAGAAAAATAAATTTTCGGGTCTCAAAATATCAAAAAAGCCACTTTTTGCGCACCCTTAATATCATAGTTTTCAAATTTAGCACCACCTTATAAATGTGGAGTTGGATATTGTGAAGAAAGTATATGCGACGATCATGTAAATGGATGTTATTATTATGGCACTTGTATTCAAGGCCAATGTCTTTATTGGGGTTCTTAATATAAAAAAGGACAATTATATAAAAGTTCATTCATTTTAGATCTCACAGTAAAAGGATGGGAAAAAGCACAAAATATTTGTCATAGTGTCGGGGCTTCATTAATTTCAATTCCAAACCAACAATTTCAAGATGCCATTTATGGTATCATACATAATATTTTGTTGAAAATAGCTAAAATGTGCATACTCGCGAGCGAAAGCCCGTTGAATTTCTAAAATAAAGAAGTTCACATTTTAACTAAAATACAGGGTGGCTAAAAAAGAGTGGATTTTTGCGATTTTTCGACCAAATTTTTGCCAAAAAATTTTTTAATTTTTTTTACAATAACCCTATGGGGTTTTTCTATGCGAGGAATCGATTGCGCGCATTGAAAAGTTTTGAAAACGCTTCCCTGACGTCAAATCAGCCCAAAAACCATAAAAAATTGCAAAAATCCGATTTTTTGAGACTGATTTGGGATCAGGGAAGCATTTTTAAGATTTTTTAATGCGCTTTATCGATTCCTCGCATAGAAAATCCCTCATAGGGTCATTTTAGAAAAAAATTAAAAATTTTTTTTGGCGAAAATTTGGTCGAAAAATCGCAAAAATCCACCACCCTGTAAAGGTTTTTAGACAACATTATTTAGACAAACATTTTTAGATTTTATGGGATACTTGGAATATTGGATCGGCTTAAATTCTCTAGGTTCTTGTTCAGTTCCAATATGGGTATGGGATGAACCCAATGGCGATTCATTACCTGTAATTTTTAAGATATTGTTTGCTAACAAGTAAGAACATAAACTATTTTAGCTCACTCAGGCTAGCTATTTCAATTGGGCTGAGGATGAACCGAATGGAGGTTGTGATTGTGTCTCAGATAGAAATATTTCAATCTATGATCACGGATGGAAAGATGAAAACTGCGAAGATATGAAATATTTTGGTTGTATGAAAGAAGCTAGTGGTATGCACATTAAACGGGGTCAACTTTTTACAGGGTTTATAAAACAACCGGAATTTGGGCGATTTTTTCATGTTTTTTCAACCCGAAAAATTTTTTTCAAAAATGACCCTATTAGGACTAATTTTATGCTGGGTGTTGATTGCGCGCATTCCCGGAGCTTGAAAACGCTTCCCTGATCTTGAATCAAAGAAAAATTGATGTATTATAGCAAAAATTCTCTTCAATACGTACACCCCATTCATTTAATCAGGGAAGCGTTTCAAGCTTCGGAAATGGGCACAATAGATTCCCCGAATAAATTTATCCCCAGAAGGTCATTTTCAGTCAGAAAATCTAAAAATTTTCGATTTTCGCTTCAATACACACACTCCGATTCCCTGATCCAGGGTCAGGGAAGCGTTGGAAATGCGCGCAATCGATTCCTTGTATAAAATTACCGGAGCTACTACACAATAGGGGAAGGTTACTCACGTGAAAATTTTTTCGAACATTTTTTCTGGAAATGACCCCTCTAGGGGTAAAAACATGCGGGGAATCCGAATTTGACATTTTCGTAGCTAGGAAACGCTTCCTTGATTCAGGGAAGGCTTATTGTATTGATTCCCCACACATTTTACCTATAGTATCCCCAAAAAAGGAAATATATATCTTATAGTATTAAACGAGAAATGTCTGTTTATTTGTCTGTCTGTTTGTGTCACCGAATTTTGTAACCTTAAGTGCAGTCCCGTTACGATTTAGATTTTTGGAAAGAGCTCGGTGAGAGAAGAAAAACGACACCAAAATCATGGAGTACCCCCTCTGAAAAAATGAAAAAATTCAATTTTTTATTTTGCTTTTTCAGCTTATGTATTTGTCAAAAGAGAAAACAATTTGCTTTCATGGCGCAGTTGGTAAAGCGTTAGTTTCGCAGTCAGAAAGGTATTGGTTCGATCCCCGTCCCCGCCGAAATACTTTTGTTTTTTCAATAAATGTTCTTTTTTTGAAAAAAAACGAAAAATTGGATAGAAATTGAAAAAATTCTAAAAAAATTCGAAAAAATGGAAAAAAATATTTAAAAAATCGAAAAAATTGAAAAAATTCGAAAAAAATTGAAAAAATGGAAAAAAATTCAAAATAAATCGAAAAAATGAAAAAAATCAAAAGAAATGAAAAAATTTGAAAAAATTGAAAAACGCAAAAAAGTTTTTGGGACTATCTCTTGAGCGCCGAAGGCGCTCGGTCTCTCGATTCTAGGAAATATTAAGTATATTTATTTATAAAAATAGTGGAACAATACACAATAGCATCACCTCATAAATGTGGAGTTGGATATTGTGAAGGAAGGATATGCGACGATCGTGAAAATGGATGTTATTATTATGGCACTTGTATTCAAGGCCAATGTCTTTATTGGGGTTCTTAATATAAACAAAGGACAATTATATAACAGTTCATTCATTTTAGGTGCTTCAGTAGATGAATGGAATGAAGCAACAAGTATTTGTCATAGAACCGGGGCTTCATTGATTTCAATTCCAAACCAAAAATTTCAAGATGCCATTTATGGTATATCATACATAATATTTTGTTGAAAATAGCAAAAATGTGCATGCTTGCGAGCGGGAGCCCGTTGAATTTCTAAAAGGATGATATTTTTTTGCACCTATGCATTTTTTCGCACCTAAATCTCATTTGTTGCACCTAAATGAGTTTTTTGCAATAGAAGTACATTTTACAGGGGTAAAAGTCCTCGCCTAAGGGGCGGTATAGCTTCGCTAGGGATCGAAAAGGGGCCTAGGCCCCGGGGCCGGCCCCCTGGGGCCTCGACCTCCTTCGAATGGGCCGGGGCCCCTGGGGGCCGGCTCCAGCCCGGGGTCGGTGGGGGCTTTGGGGCCGGCCGGGGCCATAACTTTAACAGATCAACGTTTCAAGCCTCCAAATTTGCGTCATTCCTCCCCTATAACCCCCTATACCCTAACTTTTGATGAGGAACACTTTTCGCGTTGACGAGAAATTCTGAAAAAACTCTGGTTTTTCAGAGAAAAATCGCCATACCGAAAAACCAGAATTTTTTTCAGAAAAAACCAGAAAATCCCCTGTACCCTAACTTTTCAATAGGAACATTTTTCGCGTTGACGAGAAATTCTGAAAAAATTCTGGTTTTTCGGTATGGCGATTTTTCTTATACTGAAAAACCTAAATTTTTTCAGAATTTCTCTCCAACGCGAAAAATGTTCCTCATGAAAAGTTAGGGTATAGGAGGTTCTCGGGGGAGGAATGACGCAAATTTGGAGGCCTGAAACGTTCACCTGTTAAAGTTATGGCCCCGGCCCCAAAGCCCCCACCGACCGAGCTGGAGCGGCCCCCAAGGGCCATAATAACAATAAGCCTTCCCTGAATCAGGGAAGCATGTTCTCGCTTCAAAAATGTCAAATTTGGTTCCCCGCATGTTTTTACCCCTAGAGGGGTCATTTCCAGAAAAAATTTTCACATGAGTGAAAATTTGTGTATTGTGTAGTAGAGTCCGGTACCCGACTCAAAATTTTCCGGTTCCGGTTTTCGGTTCCAAAAATATTTTCGATTCCGGGTAGTTCGATTCCAAAACGCTCAGTTCCGGTTCCGGGTTTAAAGTCGGTTCCAAATTTCAGTTCTTAAGTCAAAATTTGAAAAAATTTGCCCCTTCGACGGAGGTCGAGGCCCCAGGGGGCCGGCCCCGGGGCCTAGGCCCCTTTTTCGATCCTTGAGCTAATCTATACCGCCCCTTAGTCGAGGACTTTTGCCCCCTGTAAAATGTACTACTATTGCAAAAAACTCATTTAGGTGCAACAAATGAGATTTAGATGCAAAAAATGTTTTTAGGTGCAAAAAAATATCATTCTTTCTAAAATAAAGAAGTTCACATTTTATCTAAAAAATAGACTGGCTAAAAAAAGAGTGGATTTTTGCGATTTTTCGACCAAATTTTTCTCAAAAATTTTTAAATTTTTTTCTACAATAACCCTAGGGGGGGGGAGTTTCTATGCGAGAAATTGATTGCGCGCATTGAAAAGTCTTGAAAACGCTTCTCTGATCCCAAATCAGCCCAAAAACCATTTTAAAAAAAAGCAAAAATCCGGTTTTTTGGGGCTGATTTGGGGTCAGAGAAGCGTTTTCAAGATTTTTCAATGCGCTCAATTCCTCGAATAGAAAATCTCCTATAAAGTGATTTTAGAAAAAAATTAAAAATTTTTTTTGGCGAAAATTTGGTCGAAAAATCGCAAAAATCCACTTTTTTAGCCACTCTGTAAAGGTTTTTAGACAAACATTTTTAGATTTTATGGGAGATTTGGAATATTGGATCGGCTTATATTCTGACGATTGTTCAGGTTCAAAGTGGGTATGGGATGAACCCAGTGGCGGTTCATTACCTGTAATTTTTAAGATATTGTTTTGCTAACAAGTAAGCACATCAACTATTTTAGCTCACTCAGACTAACTACACCAACTGGGCTATTGGTGAACCTGGACCGGATGCAGGTTGTGCATGTGTCTCAGATAGAAATACTTCAATCGATGATTACGGATGGAAAGATGAACACTGCGAAGATATAAAATATTTTGTTTGTATGAAAGAAGCTAGTAGGCACATTAAAAGGGGCCAACTTATTTACAGAGTGTATAAAAAACCGGGATTTGGGCGATTTTTCCATGTTTTTTCGACCCGAAAATTTTGTTCAAAAGTGACCCTATTGGGACTAATTTTATGCGGGGAATAGATTGATCGCATCCCCGAAGCTTGAAAACGCTTCCCTGATCCTGAATCAAAGAAAAATTGTTTTATTATATCAAAAATTGGTCATCACTTCAATACACACCCCCTCCGAATCAGGGAAGCGTTTTCAAGCTTCATGAATGCGCGCAATCGATTTCCCGCATAAATTTACCCCCAGAAAATCATTTTAAGGCAAAAAATCTAATAATTTTCGCTTTAATACACACCCTCTGATTCCCTGATTCAGGGTCAGGGAAGCGTTGGAAATGCGCACAATCAATTCCCTGCATAAAATTACCCGTATAGGGTCATTTTTGAAAAAAAATTCTCGGGTCGAAAAGGCATGAAAAAATCGCTCAAATTCAGGTTTTTTTTACACCTTGTAATATTTATTTTTAGCAACACCTGCAACACCAAAATCGAAAAAATTCCCTACTTATATAATCATTATCATTGTCATTGTCATAGCTATTTTAATTTCAATAACTTTACTATCCATTTTTCTTTACTATAGATTTATATATCGGCGAAAAAAGCTGCAAGACGAATCCAATTCAGAAAGCGATTCAAAAATTGTAAGTGTACTTGGATCATTTCCTTCTGATGAAAATCTCGAGCCTCCGTTTGATGTTAATCATTTTGAGAAAGTCAATATTATCTCATTTCCGCAAAACGAAACAATCTACAAGTTTAATATCACGGATTTCGTAGAAAAAAGTTGCATCGAAGGCAAGGTTTAAAAAAGTTGATTCCAAATGATATTTATAGCTACGACAAGACATTTGGTTCAAAAATTCAAACATAGGCCATCGGGAGAATTGATGGCTGTAAAACACCTCATCATCCCAAGAAGCCAACATGATGATGAAACGACTCAACTCCGTTTTCGTAAACTTTTGAGAGAAATTGAAAATTTCCGTCAACTTTGGCAGCACCCGAATATTGTTGATTTTTATGGAACTTGTGTTTATGAAGGACAAGTGTTGATATGCATGGAGCTCATGGATTTATCTATGAAGTCTTTATTATATATGATTGTTCATAAGGCTAAAGAATATGTTCCTGAAGAATTAGTTGGATATGTTGCTGTCAAAATGATTGATGCTATGGAGTTTTGTAAAACGAATGGGATTATTCATCGTGATATTAAGCCTAGCAATATTTTGGTTAATTATAGGTAGGGCCACTTTCTGCGTTCTCTCTGGCTCGATTTGCCTACCTATCTTCCTGCCTGGGGTCTATTCTTGTATTTGACAAGTGATTAGTGACAAGTGATAAGCGACAAGTTACTAAAATAAAGGGAAAAACCTACAAGTTGGCACATGAAAAATGACAAGTTCAATAAAAAACCTACAATTTGTTATTTGTCGAAAAAAACTGCCTGCCTACCTACCTGCTGCCTGCCATCCTGCCTAGAAATTTGTTACTAGGTCGCAATTAAGTTTATCGTTTAGTGGTGAAATAAAACTATGTGACTTTGGAGAATCCGGTTTGCTCGATAACTCTTTAGCAAACACTCATGTTGGTACAGTAGCCTACTGGCCACCCGAACGTTTACTAGATACATGTTCCAAATATGATATTCGTACAGATATTTGGAGTCTAGGTGTTACCCTCATGGAAATTATTCTTGGCAGACTTCCATATCTATCGGAAGTTTCAGAAACCAACACGACTGTAAATGATGATATTGAAGAACAAAAGTCTGCACAATTATCCGTCATTTTTATTGTAAATTGTGCTACGACATCGATGCTGGATGAACTGATTGAAAGAGATATTCGTTCAAGATATTCGGCCGAATTGTGCGAATTTTTGAGTAGTTGTTTACAAAAAGTTGATCAGAGACCGAAACTGGATGCATTATCAAAGTCCTTATTTTATTCAATTAATAATTCGGATGACAAATTTACTATAGCTAAGGAGTGCATATCAAAATTTAAGGTAAAAAGTATCAATTTTACTTCAGGGTGAACGGAAATAACCCACCCATACATATTCAGTGGGGGGAGACGGTCCCCCCCCCCATCACTCACCTACGGGAAATTTTTAAAATTTTGAGAAAAAATCATAAGGTAATTTTGAGAACATTTAAAAAAAATTCCATCCATCCAGGCAGGCAGACGAAAAACATCATAAAAATCACCCACCCTCCCGGACCAGTGTCCCATGCTGGATATGTATGAACCCTCCCCTTTATGATGATTTATATTTCTTCATAAAAGAATTTTTTCACAAAAAGTGTTCTTCAAAGTTGTTCTTGAGATCACGACGAACAACTTTGTAGAACATCACTTTTTGTGAAAAAAATTTGTTTTATGAAGAAAAGTCAATATGAATATTAATCATCATAAAGGGGCGATTTATTTCCGTTCACCCTGTATATATGGGAATTTGTAGAATTTTAAAAACGGCCAAAATATCAATAATACAAACATAAATATTAGTGTACCCAAGTCATCTAATGTCAATATTAATATATGTATCAATGATTAAATTTTATTTTTTATTGTATTATACAGGGTGTATAAAAAAATCGGAATTTGGGCGATTTTTTATGGTTTTTCGACCCGAAAAGTTTTTTCAAAAATGACCCTATTAGGACTAATTTTATTCAAGGAATCGATTACGTGCATTTCCAACGCTCAAAAACGCTTCTCTGGCCCTGAATCAAGAAATCAAAGTGTGTGTATTGAAGCGAAAAAATTTTTTAGATTTTCTGCCTGAAAATATTTTCTTAGGGTAAATTTATACGGGGAATTAAGTGCGTGTATTCTCGAAGCTTGAAAATGCGTCCTTGACCCTACTTCTGGGAAATAATTATAAATTATAAAAATTTTGGTTTTCGTTTCATCACACAAATATTTCCCTGAATCAGGGTCAGGGAAGCGTTTTCAAGCTTTGGGAATGAGCGCAATCGATTCCTCGCATTAAATTAGCATTAATAGGGTCATTTTTGAAAAAAAATTTCGGTTCGAAAAATATGTTGATATTCTGAAAGCTCATAAATTTAAGATTTTTTGTTTTTTTCTCAGTAAATTTTGAATCGTTGTCTAGCTTCAGAGCAAAAATGCTAATTTTGTAAGAATTGATCAGATTCATTAAAAAATTTGACCCATTCCACTCAAAAATGATAAAAAAATTTTCGTCATAGCCCAAAATGGTGAAACAACAACTCATTTTTGGACGAAAAGAATTAAGTTAACTTAGGTTTTGTGGGGCTTGTAATGCTAAAAGTATCGAAAAATCACCATTTTCCCAGCATAAATTGGCTGTAACTAGAGCTTCAATAAAAATTTATTCGCAATTCTTTGAGACAACCTCTGATTTTTCTCTTGGTCTCTGACAAAGATCTGACCTTTTGAGCCGGTGGCAAGGGTTTTCAGCTAAAGTGATCTTCCCTAAAAATGGATCCCAGATTCCGAGAAAAATTTTCATATATTGAGTATCCTATATTTGTACCCTAGTTTTTGATTTAAGGCCAATTTATTCTTTAAAAATAGCCATTTTACTTTTAGTGTTCCCAGTCCTCCAAAACATATGATAATTTCACCTTTTTGCCCAAAATTGAGTTATTTTACCGTTTGAGCAATGGAAAAAATTTCTGGCCAATTTTGGAAAAAATTTGAAAAACTTTATTTTTGGGTCCAGATTCGTGGTATAGTTTCAGAGCAAAAATTCTAGCTTCTAAAGGCTTTATCCGAATAACTCTAAATTGATCAGAGATTGTTCGTCATGGTGTAAAACGGTAAAACAGCTCAATTTTTGGCAAAAAATTTTCATCCAACGTGTCTTCTGGTAGAGCATAATCGAGATCATAATAGAAATATCTAGCTTTTCGAGTTTCAACCATATCGATGATTATTTCGGATAGTTTTATTTCATCTGGAGTAATTTCTGTATTGTTAATATCTTTAAAATGCTACTGCAATAAAGAAATAACGTTGCGTGGATTAATCATTTTACTAAAAAGATAAAAAACTGTTTGAAATAAAAAATTAAAACAATTTTAAAATATTATTAAATATCGTGTATACACATTGAAATTATCAAAGGTTTTCACTCGATGCATCACCCCTATGACCGAAGTCGATATGGAAGTGAAGGCTCATTCATACTAGTAATTTTAAAAAACAAACTGTTCTACAAAGTTGTTCACAGTGATTTCAGGAATAATGAAAAAAAATCAGCCCAACGGATTTAAAATGACCGAGATATGGCCTTAAAACGGAAAAGTATGGGTAAAAACCTTGTGAGGACCGTATCTCAAAATTTTTCTTCCCATCCGCATCCAGTTTGTTTTTTAAAATTACTGTTATTACCAGGGAATCGAGTTCACGATGCTCGAAATGTTGTAACTTCGAGCGGATACTCCGAGCGACACTCACAAGCATCATTGCACCTACAGGTGCAATGGAAAGGCTTCATTGTAACTACAGGTAAACAGAATATTCATTTTTATAGTACCTATAGGTATATGATTTTTTTGAAAAAATTGAAAAAACTTTTTTGAAGGGGTACCCCATAAAAGTGGTGTCGATCGTCTTCTCTCATTGTCCATTACAACTTTTGTTTTAGCAATCGTGATTTTTTCAAGCGTTCCCGAGATCACCCGACAAACATACAGACATTACACGTTTATAATAGTAGGATGACACAAGCTTTCGCGTTCATATCGACTTTTAACCATAGGGGTGTTGCACCGAGTGAACTTTCCTTGCTAGACAAAAGTTATAGCACTAATAATCTTCCGAAAAAATTATCTGAAAAATTAGCCTCCAGAAAATTTGGGAGGGTGTAATGCAACACCAGTATAAAAACCAAACGGCACGCATCTCCAATGGGGTTGAGTGTAATTTGGAACATATTTTTCCTAACTCTATTACATAGCCATACATTCTTAGTTTGTAAGCAATGTATTTTCAAATCTTTTAAAGCAACAAGAACGACTTCTTTGCCTATTCATTACATCACGGATGCCATCTTCTGTTAAAATCAACACGGCAAAACTTTCAATATAATCAACAAGACAAAACTTTGTAACATGGATAATTCCTTGATTTCCAACAGGATTATTTAAAGAACTGCTAAATAAATGAAGTTTTTAAGCAAAATTAGTCAATAACGCTTACGATTCACTTCCGTATATAACCGATTTTACTTCATCTTTATTGATAGGTGAATATTTTTTATAGAATTCTTCCTTTCGAAGACAAGTAAATTTTGGTCTGCTCTCCAATTTACTCAAACAAAGTTTTAAGAAACGAAATGCTAAGTAGTTATACAAATTTATTATCCCTTTGTTAAAGCACAGTTCAAATATTTTCTCGGCCGATGATTCTTTGATAATATTTTGAAGAAGGATAAAGTCTAAAATAGTTAAAAGGATACTGCTAGCTTAAAAAATTGTACCCCCTACAAAGAAGGTTTTTGTTTTAATGTACAAATTTATCTAAAACTTTTTTAAATATAAAAGTTTGTGTATTGAAACGAAAATTTTCTATGAAAAATTTTTTAATAATAATTTGTATAATTTAATGACACGTAAATGCAACATACTGTCGTTTTTAAAAGGATGATATCCAAGGATTAACTCTATTAATGTGATACCAAAACTCCACACATCTGAGCACTCATCATGTTTGCCATAGCCTTTAATTGTAAATCTTTCTGGAGGCAAGTATCTAAGGGTACCGTGAAAATTAGTGACATGCTGATCTTCGTTTTCTGTGTTTTTTTGTCCTATTACTCGCGATTCACTGAAGTCACATAACTTTATCTAAACTTTTATTTTCTCTCATAATAGAAAATATAAATGTTGGCGCCCTAAAGCCGTAATTGGGGGGGGGGGGGGTAAAAAGATTTTTCAAGGACCTTTATGCAACAATGGAAGCAGCCGCCCAATTTTTAAAACTATCAACTGTATAGTAGAGTTTCTTTCGGTTTCTACATTTGGAGCAAGTTCCCCTTGTTCCCGCCACTTAACATTGACTAAACTCAATTTTATATTTTCTTTCGGAGATTACTCATTTAGGGGTAATTTTATGCGAAAAATCAATTGCGCGCACTCCCACAACCCGAAAACCGCAGAAAAATGGTGAAAATTCATCAAAAACGATCACGCAGGGATGCATACGGATGCAATTCGATTTTCTCGAGAAATGAACAAATATCCCCTCATGCATCCCTGTGCGGTCGTTTTTTGCAAATTTTCACCATTTTTCTGCGGTTTTCAAGTTGCATGAGTGCGCGCAATGGATTTTTCACATAAAATTACCCCGAAATGGGTAATTTTCGGAAGAAAATAAAAAAATTTTTTTGCCGAGTTTAGTCAACGTTAAGTGGCGGGAACTAGGGGAACTTGCTCCCGACTTTTTAAGTTTTTCGGTTTCGGTTTTATCGGTTTTGACCATTCGGTTTCGATTTTGGCTGTTCGGTTTTCAAACGCTCGGTTTCGATTTTCAAAAACTTTAATTTTGGAGGCCAAAAATTTGATCTTTAACCAAAAATAGTGAAAATTTGCATAAAATGGCCATGACTTTTTTCTTGTAGTCCAAAAATCGGCCACAATGGGCATTTTTTCTGTTCGGTTATGCCGATCGTTTTTTGTTTTTTTCGGTTTTGGGTTGATCAGTTTTGACTTTATCGAAATTAACCATTTGGTTTTTAAATTTACCTCTCCCTGATCATTAACCAGTATATTTTCAGGCTTAATATCTCGATGAATGACATTGAACTTTAACATATCCCGAATTCCGTTAATTACTGCAACAGCGACATAACCCAAAAGTTGTTCGGGAAAAAAATTGGCTTCTCTATGTAATTGATGGTATAAGTCATACAAAGATTCGTCCATAAATTCCATACATATACGCAAGTATCCATTCTCGATACAAAACCCATAGAACCTAACTATATAATCTGACTCTATATGACTATGAATAACAAGTTCTCGCCAAATTTTGATCATTTGGTATTTCTTGTCATCGTATTTAAATTTACTTTGATGTATTGTTAAAGATTTGACAGCCAAAATTTGGTTTGTTTGATTATGAATATACTTTTTTACTTCATATTGAGATTCGCGAATAAATTCTATTTCTTTCAAGTCCTTAAAATTCAAGTCTATATGACTGTCATTAGAAAAAGCCAAGCGATTACAACCAGGAATCTCTTTTAGGATTTCGATAAATCTTTCATAGGGCACATTAAATCCAGGTACAGAAGGTAGGCTCTTTCTCGTAGCAGGGGGAGTAATTAGTTTAACTTCATCTTGATCTAGCAAATCTTCATCCAGCATATTTGGTACGAAAATATAGAAAAAGAAAATTCTTATGATGTAAGGACTTATATTTGATGTTCTTATCACTCGTTTTTATGTGCTCCTAAATCAATTTGATCAATAAACTTTTCTCTTTCTGAATAAAAAACTGTTGACTATTTCAGACAGAGCAAAAAATGTCAGAGTGAAACAATAGGCCGTTTGGTTTCTATACAAATGTATGAAACACCTGAAATAATTTTTTAGGAATGCTAAACGGTCACGCTTTTGCCGAATCTTGTTTTTTTTTTAATTTTTAATTGTCTCATAACGTTTTTCCAAATGTAAAATTATAAAAACATTTTACAGCGTGGCGCAAAAAAGTGGATTTTTGTGATTTTTTGGGACCAAATTTATTTTTATAAAATGACCCATCTAGGGGTAATTTTATGCGGGGAATAGATTGCGCGCATTTCTGAACCCTGAAAAAATCACCCCTAGCAAAGTGATTTCCTGATAATAATAAAAATTAAAATGACAATTTTTGCTTCAAAAGCCTAATTTTTTCCCTGAATTAGCCTGGGAATCATTTTCAGGGTTCGGGAATGCGAGCAATTGATTTCCTGCATAAAATTTCCCTTAGAGGGTCATTTTTAGAAAAATAAATTCCCGGATCCCAGAAAATCACTTTTTTTGCGCCACCCTGTATTTATAATGAAATGACCGTTTAGTATATCCTAAACATTATTTCATATGTTTCATCAATTTCAGTTGTTTCATACATTTGTATAGAAAATAAATGGCCAGTTTCTTCACTCTGTCGTTTTTATTGTATGATTTCCTCTAAAAGTTTCTTATCACTAGCAATTTTGAGTTTAGATATCTCTCAGAATCGATTTTTTAAAATTATTTTTCTACACTGACCATTTAATTCAATACTAGTACAGATGTACAAGCACATTAGTTAGAGCATCATGGTAAGTTTTCGATTTCTCTAACAAAAATCTTCTTTATTTAACAGGAATCTTCTTTATTTAACGAATCTGCTTATAATAAAGAGCTTATTCCAAAAACAATAGATGGTATAATTTTTCATCTACCTTATTTTGTTAAGCCAGATAATGTAGAGTCTGCTGGAAGACGTGGTGGTATAGTTTTGTAAGTTTATGCTTTAAAAAAATGAAATAAATTAATAAATTTTGCTTTTGAACAGCTTCCGAATAGCCGATCTTATGCTGTTCTGTCAATCGATTCAATAAAAAAATTATGCTTTAAAAAATGCATTTATTGCAACAAAAAGTTACCTGTTGATTCTTATCTTACAAGGTAACTGTCAGTACATGTCCATCAAAATTTTTTTCAAAACCTAGCTATTATTGTAGAGCATAGTCACTTTGCCTTTAGAAAAAATAAAATTAACGCGCCATTCGTTAAGCCTAACGAGATAGAGCTCATCGAAGTTTAACTTAAAAAACTCACTATCACTTGGTTTGAAAGAAGCCTCACATAAATAAGCCTCGGTGGTGCAGTTACAAAGCAGTGGCTGATTTTCAATAAGATTTCGGGTTCGAATCCCGTAATCTTGTGGTCTTTGTAAAATAAAATAGTTGAAAAAAACATATAGCACATACAGGATCCGAACCCGAGAACTTGTGGCAAAGCAAAAACAAATACCAACCCTGCTTTCAATCTAAAATTTGATGCAGAAGTCGGGTCAATTACTCGACAGTTTTCATTAACGTCGGCCACATCCCAATGGTGAACAATGGTATTTATTCTTCCATGTTCATCACAGTTTATGGTAAAGTTTTTGGTTTCACATTCAACTATGGCCACACTGGTTCCAAAATCGGTACGGCATTTGGCTTTAAACCTGCTCCCTCGTTTGGTTGCCTAAATTTCCCTTAATTTCAATAAAATCGTGTTCATTGAAACGATTGGTAGAACAGCATAAGGTCGGATTCGCGAGCTGTTCAAAAACAAAGTTTAATTTTTAGGCTAGCAAATGATCAGAATAAAAACATTAAAGTTGCTATCAAAAAATATGACCTTTCTGTCACAAATCTCTTAGACATGAAGCTTATTTGCCGTGACATAGAAATATGGCCAAATATTGAACATAAAAATGTATAGTGAAATTTTAAAATTAAAAAAATTCTGAAATTTTTTACTGCATTTAGATTCTGAAATTTTTTACTGCATATACTCCATCATTTGATATAAAACATTTTAATGATTTGTATTTTGTTGTGGAACATATGGATTTTCCTTTAAGCGAAATTAATCATCAGCGTAGTAATTATTTTCACGGAAAAGATGGGATTAGGCAAATTTCTCACTTAACATATCAGTTATTTTGTGGGCTCAACTACCTTCACTGTACTGGTATAATACACGGGGTAACTTTTCCCAAATAACATATTTTGCGAAGATTTAGGCTCTAACCCCAAACAACATAATGTTAAACGAAAAAAGCCAAATAAAAATTACTGACATGGGATCTGGAAGTTTATCCTCAACTGAGCAACAAAACCTAAGCTTTTCAAAAAGAATATCTTCTTACAGATCGCCAGAAATGATTTTTAAGCTTCCTTACGATTATAAAGGTTACTTTATAAAAATAAAATCAATTTCCGAATAAAATAAAATCAAGTTTAGTAGACATTTGGTCTGCTGGATGCATTATAATAGAACTCTTAACTGGTAGAAACTTATTCAAAATTGATATGGACAAATATACGGGGAAAGATAGTGATATTGAATATTATATTTGGAAGAAAATTCTTGAACTGCTTGGAAGACCTAGTAGCAAATTCGTAAATAGACTTTCTTCTAATGTTAAAGAGGATATTCAAAAAAATATTCAGGAAAAGTTTGTAGATTGGCATGGAATATTGCAAAGCGAATTTTTACCTGAAGACAATCCTCCTACTACAGGTTAGCGTCGAGTTACATGAGTATTTTCAGTTTAAAGAAGTAGTCCACTTTTAACACTCCCAAAACGATGATTTTTTTGTCTTTTCGGGGTTTTTATGTGCTGAACACGATGGCGCTAATGAAAAAATTTTAAAATCCCGAAACATATGTAAAAATGGCAAAGCTTATGTATACCTTTTTTCAAAAATAACGCATTTTTATAAAGGCCATATCTCGGCACTATAACTTTTGTCACGAATTGAGTTTGTCACGCTAACTTTTGTCACGCATACAAACTACAAACCGAATAAGTTGATTTTTTGTATTAAATTATTTCAAAAAAAATAAAATTCTTCGGCTAAGGGGCAAAAGCCCTCGGCAAGGGAGCAAAAGTCTTGACATTTCAAAAAATTGTTTTCTCGACAATTCTGGAAGAGAAAACACCTTTTCAGCATTTTTGACAATGTCAGGACTTTTGTCCCCTTGCCGAGGACTTTTGCCCCCTTTAAGTCACCGTACTGCAAAAGTACGACGAAAAAGTACGATAGCTTGTGGCGATCCTTATAGGTGATTTTTGAAAAAAAATTTGAAAATTTTTCACCAAAATAACGCAAAAGTACAGTTTTTTAATCACACTGTAGTTAGAAAAAAATTTTATTCTACCTGATCTGATTCAGAAAGCTTTGTAAATTCTTCGAAAGTTTTGGCCCATTCCAAGCACAACCTCAACTCGCGAATATTCCACATCTGAATATCATTCATTGATGCTGGATATAATTCTTTGAAGATTGTATTATGCTAAAAATCATGAGTAAATCACACAAATTGAACCTAGTCTCTTTCTTACATCCATTTCTATGTTTCCGACATGATAAAGAAGACTCGGTGATGCCAACGTTTCCCTAACACTCTTTGTCTCATCCAACGCACAAGTTCTGAGCGTATTACACAGATTTTCTATTCCGTTTAATAGTTCAATAACTTTCTCATCGGCAGCTCTTTGGGGGGACATCGATGACATCGACATTTGATCATCGTCCGCTGAACTGTTCTGCTCGGTTTTTGCCATGCGGAACTTCTTCGTCGGTCCAATACGATCGCGGTCATTTTGAATAGCTAAAAAATACGTTATAGGTTTACATTATTTATAAGATTGCGCGCTAACCGTCTCGAACAGATAGTCGAGACGCTAAATATTTCAAATTCGAGGCTAAATTCGAGACAGTGTCTCGATGTCGTTTGAATTAGTCGGAGTATTGACACGAAAACTCTGAATTTTACATTTTTTGAATACGCTTAATTATTGGGTGTATTTTAAAAACAAAAACGACATTCTTTATAGCTCTACCAGACGAACAAAACGACACCAAATTGATCTAATTTGATAATTGTTTTGAGTTATCGAAACGAAAGCTCTGATTCAGGGTTTTCGTTTCAATAAACCAAAACAATTATCAAATTGGTTAAATTTGGTGTCAAATGAGGTCGAGACGTTTAACGTCGCGACAACCTGTTCAAGACGGTTAGCGCGCAGCCTAATTAGCTCACCTCGTGCATCCATACCAACTGCAACGCATTTATTGAAACGACAATGACGACATGCACATCGGACATCTATAATTATATTCTTTTTTGTCAAATCATTCTAATTTTAGCTCACTTTTATTTACATCACAGTTCCCATTATACTGACACACAAATGTATGACCGGAAACGATCGTCCTTCGGAAAAATGTTTTGCTAAAAAGATTCATTTAATGAATAAAAATGACTCATATATACCATCCATTACAACTCGGAGTACCATAATGGTAGCCAGTAGCACGATCGGAACAGACGGCACATAATTCGCCCTCAGGCACCTTTCGACCTAAAAACTTTGTTATAAATCAAAACTATGAGAGGCTGTTAAGCACATGTGTGGTAATACAATTTCTGACTTCAGGGCATAATGTATTATGGAAATCAAAAATTGAATACCAAACTGTAATTTGTAATAAAAATTTTTTAATGAATTTTCTTGAAATATTTTTACAATAAATTTTGGGGCACTAGGACGGTACACACACCTCACGGGTTTAAATTTAACGAATTTTACCCTTCCTAGGGGTATAGCGGTCGTTTGATGTTTCGAAACATGAAATTTCGAGACTTTTTTAAATGTTTTTGAGGGTTTCTCCGGAAATACAAAGCCGATCCTGATAGTTTTGGTGTTGTTAGAAAGCTGGATTTCGTAGCAATCAGCAATTGAATGACACCAAAATCATGCCATAACTTTTTCTGGTTGAGAAAGAGTTATTGCATAATTATTTTAAAATGTCGAAAAAACTGACATTTTTTTATATTAATTATGCAAGAGCTCCTCAAACAAAAATCTAAGCCTATGCCTTAGCTTAAGTCTAAGCCTAAGCCTAAGCTTAAGCCTATGCCTAAGCCTATACTAAGCTTTAGCCTAAGCCTTAACCTATACCTTAACCTATGCCTTAACCTAAGCCTAACCTTAGCCTAAGCCTTTTATCATCTTACAAATTACTTATTTCAAAAATTTTTTTGAGTTATGGCACGATTTTGGTGTCATTCGATTGCTGGTTGCTACGAAATCCAGCTTTCTAACGACACCAAAACTATCCGAATTGGCTTTGTATTTCCGGCGAAATCTTCAAAAACATAAAAACGTTTCGAAATTTCAACTTTCGAAACATCAAAGACCAAATTGTCCCTGAAATGAAACCCTAGCACTTGGGGACTGCCCGCCAACTTTAGCCTAACTTTTTTGAGTACAAAGAAAAAAACCAAACACAAGAATTTTCTACATAAAAATAAAAATTCACATACGTTGTCGAGGCTGCATATAGTCCGCTTCTGGCGTAATTTTGAACGCTTCTGGGGTAATTTTGAACAATTTTATTTATCGGAGTAAAGAAGAAAAATGATGACGCACTGAAATTTCTATATGAAATGACGAAGGAAATAAAAATTATATTTTAATGAACGCGTGATTAAGAAAAAACTTTGTTTACAACACCAATTTTTCTAGAATTTTCGGTACTTATTTAGAATACCTCCTCTATGGGCTATACAGAATTATGCGAATTTTGAGCCGACTAAAGGGTATAGGTATTCTAAATAAATACCGAATTCCATTTTAAACAAGTACAGGGTATCCTTAAAGTTCATGTACACCCTAATTAATGAGAATTTTCTTCATGACAGAAAACTTTTCACAAAAAGAGATTGCCAAAAAAGAGATGTTCTACAAAGTTGTTCGTCGTTATCCCAGGAACAACTTTGTAGAAAATCACTTTTTGTGACAAGTTTTCTGTCATGAAGAAAGTTCTCATGAAATTAATTAGGTACACGAATTGTACACGAACTTTAGAGACACCCTGTGTAAAAGAATCCGAATATTTTTTTAGATAGATGAAATGGCAAAAACCTGTAGTGTGGACTATCGGGGATTCAATAAAAAAATCTTTTTTTGCGACACACGTCGGAAGAGTTGAAACGGAGATGAACGGATGAAAAGGAAACAGCGGACGGTGGTTGGAAAACGCGTGAAAAGAATATAGGCAATGGGGACGTTTTTCTCTCTACACACATCAGAGACCAAAGTGTAGAGTCTTGCGAAATAACATCACATGGGTAGAGGAATAGATGAGCAAGTGGGGACGCGCGGACGCACGGCAGGAATGATGAAGCGAGTTGTTGCCGAATTGGCTGTGTAGAACAACTTCGAGAGCACCCGCTATCAGTTCAATGCTGGCGGCTCTCTTATTCTGCTGTGCTCTCTCGAATTAGCATCTCTAAACACTCTCAGCCAATCAGCTACTCCTTGCGAGCACAACACAGCCTAATAATCAATAGATACTAGCAGACAGAATCACGCATTGCATCGCGTCTCTTCACTTGTTTGTGGGAAGAGCCCCCCATAACACTACACTTTGCTGTGCCCTGCCTGCCGGCTGTTCGCGGCTGAAACACGTAAAAAGAAACCGTCAACAACACCGAACAGAGTCTGAAAAACGACTGTCGCGCTTATTGGCCAAGAAATGAGCCCCGTTTCACTCACCAGGAACATAGTTCACCTAACAAGCGCGGACATAACTTTACCTTTCAAGCATATATGAAACAAGGGCAAAGGTGAGTAGCCCGAAGGTTTGCTCGAAATGACACTTCATCATTGATTCGCACACGCACTCACATCTCTATGCATAAAAAGGCGCCCGTAAAATTACATATATTATTTTCATTTACGTTTCCAACACAATCATCACAAATCAGCTAGCTGCCCTGTTTGCGAATGATAGGGCTTTCCCTCATGGCTGCTATAAATAAATCGCGACTTCATCAAACGATCGATTGTCGTTGGAAAACGAAATATCTGCATCAATTGCTATTGATAAAAGGGAGCATAAAGTAAGGGGATAAAAGGTCAGTAATCTATAGTCACCCATGAGTGCAATTGTACTCAATTTTTGAAATTCATTCACCTTAAAGGAGGGTAAGAATAAGGGAGTAATTGCTGAAAAAATTTTTTTGCCAAAACAGCCTATATAGGCTTAAAATCACGCGAAAAATCGATTGTGCGCATTCCCGAAGCGTGAAAATGCTTCATTGGCCCTGATTCAGGGAAATAGATGTGTGTATTGAAGCGAAAATCGAAAATTTTTCAAATTTCTCCCTCAAAATCATATTTCTGGGGGTAATTTCATGCGGGGAATCGATTGCGCACATTCCCGAATCTTGAAGATGCTTCCTTGACCCTGATTCAGGGAAATAAGAGTGTGTATTGAAGTGAAAATTCACCATGTACTAATTTCCATGAATCAGGGAAGCGTTTTCAAGCTTCATGAATGCGCGTGATCGATTCCCCGCATGAAATTATCCACAGAAATATGATTTTGAGGAAGAAATTTCAAAATTTTTTATTTTCGCTATAATACACACATCAATTTTCCTGAATCAGGGTCAAGGAAGCATTTTCACGCTTCGGGAATGCGCGCAATCGATTTTTTGCATATGAAAACCTTTATTAAATCTTTATATTTACACATGTTCTTAAAAAACAATTATAAAGACGAAGCATGCACAAACTATATCCTAAAACATTAAACGCACTATGTGTGCATGTTTGTTCTTCTCTCACCGAGCCCGATAGAGCTCTATGAGAGAAGAAAAATGACACCAAAATCATGGGGATACCCTTCAAGGAAAATTTTTAGCCCCATATCATGTTTTACGTAAGCCTTATAGTTAAAATTTAAGAATTTCGATTAAGAAGCCCTCGTGGCTGAGTGGCGAAGACTGTCGGCTCATAGAAATTGCTCTCAAGTTCGATTTCCATGATCCAAAAGATTTTGCCCTTGACAACAAAATTTAAAAAAAATTCAAACTAAAAAATTAATTTTTTAGCCCCATATCATATTTTAACGTAAGATGATAATGAAATTCTTCAAAAAAATTTAAATCTTTTTCTAAAATATTAAAAAAATTACATGTTTGGAAAAAACGAAAAAACTTTCTAATTAGCTAAAAATGTCTATTCAAATTTCTGATGAGAAAAACGCGCTAGTTAAAAATAATAACGGAAGTGTTGAAGCTGAAGCTGTCCATGATGACGCTGACAAGGGACCCTCACAGCTTGTCAATTTTCAAATTCAAGATTTTGTCTTAAATTTTATGCCAAATGACTCCTTATGACACAAAATGAAAAACCCCAAGTCATCAGAATTTTAGTCTCACTAGAACGCGATCTGGGGCTGCCCTAATGGTCATAAATAGCCTTGTTAAGGATATTTGGAGCTCTAAAAATCACCTAAAATAAATTTCTTTTTGCGATAACAAGTCATATTTCACCGTTTTTGGCTATGCCCAACAACTTCTAAGCGTTTTTGGAGCAATTTGAAATTTTTTTGAAAAATCGATTTTGAGAGCAGGATTTTGTGCACAAGATATGCCAGGCAAAAAAATCGATTTTTCAAAAAATTTCAAATTGCTCCAAAAATGCTTAGAAGTTGTTGGGCATAGCCAAAAACGGTGAAATATGCCTTGCTATCGCAAAAAGAACTTTATTTTAGGTGATTTTTAGAGCTCCAAATATCCTTAAAAAGGCTAATTATGACCTTTAGGGCAGCCCCAGATCGCGTTCTAGTAAGGCTAAAATTCTGGTGACTTGGGGATTTTCATTTTGTGTCATAAGGAGTTGTTTGGCATAAAATTTAAGAAAAAATCTTGAATTTGAAAATTGACAAAGTGAGGGTCCCTTGTGAGCGAAGAAATGTTGAGCCTTGGGCTAGTACTTGCTTCAGTCTGCGCTGCTCAACCCTCAAGTTTATTGCGATGATGGTTATGAACATGGTTGTGTTCCTGGTTGAAATTATTGTTGGCTACTCTGTCGGATCAACCGTTCTCATTGGTGACTCGTTTCACATGCTAAGTGACATCTTGGCACATTCTGTCGGCCTGTACTTTGAAATGAAAAAGGTAGTTAAAAAATATTTTTGAATTTTTTGGAAATTTTTTGCGATTCAATTTTTAGGAAATTATGGCTCATGGGAGCGGGGAGTCGAACCAAGGTCAAAATATCGAATTTTACATGAAAATAACGTCAGATTCGTGTTTTCCGCATAAAATTACCCCTAGATATGTTATTTTGCAAAAAAGTTTAGTAAAAAAAATTTTTCGGAGATTAGGCCGTAAAAAATACTCCCTCCCTTTAATGAAAAATTCCTCCAAATTGGCTGATTTTTTGGTACTTGTGGGTTTTCGGGCACGAGAAATCGATTGGCGATAGGGCTGAGTTCCAAAAAAATTTTTTTGACCCCCTATCAGGGGTCAAACCCCATGTTAAAAAATCAATTTTTTCAATTTTTTGATTTTGACTCCAAATTGGCTAATTTTTGGTATTCGGGGGGGGGGGGTTTCGGGCACGAGAAATCGATTAGCGCAAGTTTCGAATTTCGAAAAAATTTTCATAACCCCCTAAAGTTTTTGAGTCGAATTTTTTCTCAAAAATCGAAATTTTTGCTCAGAAAAATGTGCGGAAAATCCTTGTGTGGAAAATTTATGTGCGAAATTTTTTTGTGCGGTGCATTCGTTCCTATTGCCAAATTTCGAGTGTTTTATGCAAATATACTCCATGATTAGACTGACTGCAGATCCACATTAGAAATGCAATTCCTGCAAAAAGAATGACATTATAGCGAAAATCTTTTCCATATGCTAAACTTGTGTCACGTTTGACGTTCAGACTAAATAAAAAAATGTTCAATTAATCTCTAGCTTACAAACCACTGTGGTTCCAATAAAAACATGAAAGAATAGCGATTCTCGGCAAAGATTTACGACATTACATCTGTTTTTTGTGTTAAATAGTCAGAGCTGGTTCTTTTTAAATAAAAATCCCTATTAAACTAGCCAATTTTGGTGCTATATTTCCACTGCGTTCCCAACTTTCTAGGTTTAACTAAAGCAAAAATTTTGGAGCTACTTTTGGAGATCCACCCAGTCAACATGGTCTCAAAACTTATGTTAAAAATTTAAAAATTTAGTTCAAAATGCGCTTTCTAGGGGTAATTGTACATGAGAAACACGATTCTGACAAATATTTCCTTTTTAGTTTTTCAATTTTTCGAATTATATATAACTAAAATACAAAAGTTGCTCAAAACATCATCTTCAAAAAACACTCATTTTCACAATTGTATGAAGCATTTGGCGTGAAAATAATATCAGAATCGTGTTTCTTTTACCCTTAGAAAGCGCATTTTCGAACAAAATTTTTGAATTTTTAACATCTTGAGACCATGTTGACTGGGCCTTACAGCCAAAGTAGCTCCACAATTTTTCTCATCAAAATATTTTAGTGAGACAAATACCACCTTTCAACCATGTCTTGTTGTAGTGTTTGGAACTTAAAGGGGACTAAGTGCGTGTTGGAATACGATACAGTACAATGTATTGCCATTAAAGTTCAAGCATATTTCGGAATATATATCTGTATAGCTCTGTTCGTAATTATTATTGCCATTTCCCTCTTGGGTAGGATCAAAGAGGCATATCGATGGTTCATATTGAACCAGGCTGTTTTTGTGCTCATTTACTTGATAGCACTCCAAGTTTTTGGCCTGAATTTTGATGCTGTGGATGGGGATTATTTCGAGTTCAAGAATATACTTCTTTGATTCCTTGGCTACTTATTTATAATGACATTTTTCACCAATTTACTTTTGTCGGTCTACAGGCTCTTGTGTCTCTAT
>JAQGCP010000046.1:0-26255 GCA_034699885.1 Acrobeloides thornei
GTAATCATTCGGAGCCCACTGTCCACCAGTAGTATCCAGAATACATGGATTGGGGCAATCCATCTCAAGTTCATAATCTTTCCCGATCGCAGAGCTCCAATCCGAAAGGTTTGTAGTAGCCAAGCACCATAGGTTACCAACACCACAAGATTGTTCTATTTTTTATATTTATTTGCATATCTATGCATATACAGGGTGTTCCAGTAGGTTGGGACTATCAATGATTTGAGGGTTCCAATCGATCATTTTCGATGCGGTTTTTTGTAGAAGAGAACTCAGACGATTCTGCTTTGAATCTTATAAAAATATTCAAAATTCGACGAGAAACCCTCAAATCAATGATAGTCTCAATCTACTGGGACACCCTGACAAGCTTACTTGCTCTTGGTTGAATTGATGAATCCGAGGGGTTTATATAACTGAGCGCACTATTATCGATAAATACGCCTGTGCCATTATATGGGGAGCAATTCAACTCTACAAATTTTTTATTCTCATCGGAAAATTTTAAATCAATATCACTATCGTGTTCAGCATAGTCAATTTGCTTTAAAGGACCAGTCGAGTGCGAAAAAGTTGCCAATTTTTGTTGATATTCGGAAAGTTCATAAAAAATAGAGCATTTTTTGTTTTTACGGCATGTTCTGAATCGTGGTAGTTTTCGAGATAATTGCGTTTAAAATTTTGAATTTATGTACATGTTATCGTTGTAATACACAAACTTTTTTGAATTTTTTTGCGGGAAAATCAATTTTTATAAAATGAACATTGTAGAAATTTTGTATAGCTGAATGAGACAAACAAAACGCCACCAAAATTATCCAATTTGAAAATTGTTTTGAGTTATTGAAATGGCAATTCTGATTTCATGTTTTCGCTTCAATAACTCAAAACAATATTCAAACTGGATAATTTTGGTGTCATTTGTTCGCCTCATTTAGCTATAAAAAACTGTTACAATGTTCATTTTATGAAAATTTAAAAAAACGATGCAAAAATCGATTCTTTTGCAAAAAATTCAAAAAAGTTTGTGTATTATAACGAAAACATGAACAGTTTCAAACGCAATTATCTCGAAAACTACAACGATTCAGAACATGCCGTAAAACAAAAAATGCTCCATTTTTCATGATCTTTCCGAATATATCATTTTTTCATTTTCGGATTTTTCGTTTCAATACAAAGGTCTTCCCTGAATCAGGGAAGCGTTTTTTCGTTTTTTTTCGCTTTGAAAATGTCAAATTTGGATTCCCCGCATGTTTTTACCCCTGAGGGTTTCAGAAAAAAATTTTTAAACTTTTTTCGCGTGTGTGGCTTCCCCCCCCCCTATTGTGTAGTAGTTCCCGGTTTTATTTCTTACCCATGAGATCATCAATAAACTTGAATTTCCCCTGCCAATACACACACAAAAAGTAGGCAGGCAAGCCGGAAAGCATGATACCAATTCCAATAGCTGTGTCCAGAGGGGCTTGTATGATGGGGAAGATGACCAAAAATGCACAGCCGATCAAGAAGAGAATCGGCCAAAACAGGTTGACTTGAAGCGGTCTGGGGTACTTGCTCGGTGGCTGCTTTACTCTAAAAATATTTTTTGGGTGAAAAATTGAAAAATCGAGAAAAAATTGCCTTAGCCATAACAATCCAGCTGTTGCGATGCCGATGGCTAGCCAGTTGACAATTTGGACGTAGTTGATTAGGGTATAGATGTTGTCCGAGAGGAGGAGATATAGCATACTCAATACGGTCTTAAAATATTGATTTAAGCAAAATAAATTTGATGGTAGTGGGAGTCGAGACCAAGACCTTTTAAGTCTTGATCGAGAAATCTACCACTGAGCAATGCATACCGTAAACAAAACTGCTGGAATCGGCGTTTCCCAATACGGATTCACATAACTCAAAACCGTTGGCATGTGCTGATTTCTACCAGCCACGAAAAACAGCCTCGACGACGTCAACATCACACCATTCACTGTGCCAAAACACGAAAATGCAACCAAAACCGGCATAATCCACGCCATGAAACCGTAGTACTTGTTCGCAAAAGTCACGGCAATAGCTTTCGACTCGAGTAGCTCATCCGGTGAAGTTCCCGCATAGAATGCTATATTGGCTAGGCAATAGACCACAGTGCAAATGGTACAGCTGATGGCGATGGCGCGGGGCAGGTTCTTGGTGGGGTTGATGAGCTCTTCGGTGATGAAGTTGAGATAGTTCCAGCCGTTGAACGCCCACAGACCGGAATAGAATGCCAACGCGATTTGACCGACTGTGATGTGGGGGATGTCGAAAGCGTTTTCAAACGAGTCGCGATAAGCTAAAAGGTTGTTTAAAATTTTTTTAATTTTTGAGATTTTTAGATAAAGGCTATTTTTCGCATCTTCGAAAACTGAAAAATCGATTTTTTTTTGTAAAAATTTGATTTTCCAAAAATAGTTCTATTTTTCTTTAAATTGTTTGGAAAATCTGTGTATTGACACGAAAACATGTACATCAAAAAACCGAATAGCTTACGATCTCCATAAACTATTAAAATCAATCCGGTCATAATGATCAATATCAATGCAGCCAATTTCGCCAATGTGAAAACATTTTGCACACGAGTGACCAATTTGATGCTATAACAGTTAACTTGAGCCAGTAGGACTAAAATATGTAAATTTTTGGTTTTGTTGTTTTTGTTAAAAAATATGCAAATTTTTACCTATACAACCGACAGCTAACATCATCTTAGCAAAGAATGGTTGCGGACAATGTGGATAGAATGGTTGTAAAATGTAGGTGGCAAAGGTTATTGCGACGACGGTTATGGTGCAAGGACTGAAATTTTAAAAAATTGCTCATCTTGAAGTCAATTTTAGCGGGAGGGAGGATGTCAGTTTTCATGTTATAGACGCGGGTTCGATTCCAATAAGGTCCAATTTCAAAAATTTATTACCGGACAACAATACATTCGATCCACATCCTCAAAAAGCCCATAAGTGGGCCAAACGCTGCCAGCACATAGGCATAGTCACCACCCGATGTCCTTATAAAAGTGCCCAACTCGGCATAACAATATGCTCCTACAGTAGAAAATAGGCCGCAAATTATCCATATCACTATAGACCAGCCGACTGAATGGGTATCTAAAAAATCATTTGTTGATGAAAATTTCAATTTTTAAAATATCAAAAATTCCAATTTTTAGATAAAAAATTTATATCTTTCACAACTTTTGCATTATAAAGTTCAATTTTGAAAGAATACTAATATCTAACAGTTGTATAGATTGTTACAGCGGTTGGATAAAAAAGTTGGATACAGCGTAGCAAAGTAGTCCAAGGAGCTGATCGTCTGATCCGGTAAGTTAAGCAACGTTGGGCCCGCGTGTTCGATTCCACTAGGGCAAAAATTTTGATCTTCAAAAGACTTTTCTTACGAGCAAAAATCTTTTGCTCCACTGTTTGTAAGAAAAGTTTTTTGAAGATCAATTTTGAAGATTTTGCCCTAGTGGGATCGAACATGCGGGCCAACGTTGCTTAACTTGTCAAATCGGACGGTCAGCTCCTTGAACCACTTTGCTACGCTGTATCCAACTTTTTTTCCTTACCGTTGAAACAGACTATAGTTAAGTGGTTAAGATGTTTGTTTAAAAAATGAAAATGTAATGAATCTCGTTTTTTGCTCAGGTACGATTCCCTTGAAGACAAAAAGTTTTTGCTTCCAAAAAACTTTTTTTGATTTTTTAAATAATTTTTGTACTTTTTATTTTCATTTTTCCAATCTGATTCATTTTCTTCGCAACCAAAACTATGTTTACTCTCTCAAATTTTTCCAAGAATGACGCAATATAAGCACAAATTTGCCTTTCTTCTGATCAATAGTCTTTTTATCATCATAAACTTGAAAAATCTGTAATCTGATGCAATTTCGAGGTATGCAAAATTTTTGAACAGATGCTCAATTAATTGCCTTAATCATACAAAATAAAGAGCACACATGAATGGTGGGAGAAAAGAGAACAAAAACGTGTATCTTAATGGTTTTTGTATAGCCTTTTGTATAAACAATTATGGTTAATAAAGAGGAAATTTTCATTTTGGAAAAATTTTTAATTTTTTAATTTTCAACAATTTACTTTCATGAACGCCTTTGGGGGAGATAAAAATGCCCGAGCCAATAATGCATCCAACAATAACCATAACACCACCAAATAGGTTAATGGTAGGCTTAAGACCAACATCTTCCTAAATTTTTTTATATACAGTGTAGTAAAATTTTTAACTTGAGAGGGGCTTTTTCAAGTTACAATTTCTCGCGGGGAGCATAGGTGGATAGAGGGGGTCCACTTTTCCGAAAATTGCCGGGGGTAATTTTTTCAAAATTGTCACTAAAAAATGACATTTTTTCACCGAAAAATGCTCAAAAATTGCTATTTTTGTTCAAAAATGCGTTTTTTTGCCAAAAGATGTCATTTTTTAAGCCATTCTTTGACAAAAAATGCTATTTTTTGAGCCAATTGTTGGCCTCTGGCCAAGAGTTTGCGGAGGGTCAGACCTCCAATTGCGGGAGGGGGGTCCACTAGTAGACCCCCTATCCACCTATGGGGGAAGCGAGTTCCTCCCATTTTCACCACTGAGCATACCCCTCGATTCAACAATTTGTCCAAAAATTCGATCCTTTTTTTGATAATGCATAATCGAATGCTTTGACTTTGACACAATCTGGCAGATAAGGTCGACTAATTAGAGGCCACTTTGACGATTTTCCGCTTGATAAGACGGATAATCCTGAGTAAGAAGAAATTTATTTTATGCCTTATTACACTCTATACAAAAAATAACTTTTTATTTTCTGAAAATTGAAAAAACATGTGACATCTTTTGAACAAAACGTGTAACATGTTTTGTTATTATATCGTAAGAGATACTAAAAATTGGTGATTGCAAATTATGATATTTTTATCATAATTTGTAATCGATCAACTATTGTTGTTACAGATTATGATATTTCTACTATAATTTGTAATCATCTAAAATTAGTATCTTTCGAGTTATGATAATTGATGATGTTCTTCATTGAAATATCATATTCGAAAAGATACTAAATTTATGTGATTTCTGAAAATGATATTTTTATCATAATTTGTAAATACAATTTTAGTGTTCTTATAAATTATGATATTTTTACTATAACTTATAACCACATAAGATTAATATCTTTCACGATATGATATCAAAACATGTCACACCTTTTTGAAAATATGATACATCTTTTCCTTACGTGACTCGCTTTTCAAAATTTTGTAGTAAACAAATTTTATAGAATTTTAGAAATGTTTTGGTTTTTCAAAAAATTTTTTGCTAGTTTTTTAAATTTTAAGATATTGTTGTGAAATATTTTAAAAATTTGATTTTTAAAAATTTTTTCAACTGTTGCAATTAGGGTTGTAAAATGGTCTATAAGTAATAAATAATAGCTTATGCAAACATTTGAATGTCGGTTTTGTAGGGATATCGGAGAGGTTTTTATTTGTTTAGTGAAAATCATTGCTGAAAATGGACTTTGAAAAAATTAGCATAACTTATAAAAATTCGTTGAAATTACTAGAAGAGAACAGGTCAAGATAGGATGGGATATAACTAAAAAATCTTTTTAATAAATTTTTTTCAAAATGTTATTTTTAGGCTAAAAATTTTTCGCCTTTTATATTTTTTAAGTAGATCCGTTCCATTCATTACTGCCATTTATTCCCTTCCTGCCGCCAGGTGACCTCACACTTTCCACCGGAAGATTCCCTAATAAGCACTCGAAAATCCCCATCAAGTCGGCATTCGCCTACCCAATTGGTAGCCGACGATTTTATCTCAAAGACAAACATGGACTTCCGAGACGACGACGATGGACTTAGCTAATTCACAACAATGCCGACAGCTAATCGCTGTGAGAGTCGAAGATCGTCTTTAAAAGCAAGACCTTAATATAGCGCACCGGCAATTTCTTGCAAAAGCACACATACGTATGTAGCATTTAATCTTGATTACTTCGAGAAACACATCACCCCAGAAATCTTTTAAGTAATGGATCATTTTTAGCAGACATATAAAATTTATTGACAAAATTTATGGGATAAAAGTCCGATTTTAATCAAATTGTCTGGTTAAAAAAATGATGATTTTTGAGGTCATTAAAAAATCGAAAAAAATAAAAAATTCAAAAATAATGAATTTTTTTAGTGTTCAAATTTTTTAATACAGAGTGATTTTTTGCATGAATTGACCCACGTTTTTTTCTAAAAATGACCCCTATATGGGTAATTTTATGCGGAAAATCGATTGCGAACATTATCGAACTCTGAAAATGCTTCTCTGATCATGATTCTTGGAAAAAATTGGATTTTTGAAGCGAAAATGATCGTTTTTCGCATCCCCTAAATCAGGGTAGGGAAGCGTTTTTGCGCTTCGGGAATGTGACCAATCGATTCCTCACATAAAATTACCCATAGAGGGGTTGTTTTTAAAAGAAAAAATAAATTTAGTATTTTGTCGAATATGATATTTCAATGAAGAACAATTATCATAACATGAAAGATACTAATTTTAGATGATTACAGATTATAGTAGAAATATCATAATCTGTAACAACAAAAGTTAAACGAATAGAAATTATGATAAAAATATCATAATTTGCAATCACCAATTTTTAGTATCTCTTACGATATGATAACAAAACATGTTACATGTTTTTTCAAAAGATGTCACATATTTTTTATTTATCTTATGAAAATTGCGTCAAAGGCAAAAAATTAAATTTTGTAGATTTTATAACTTTTGTATTAAAAATTTTGGAGTAAAAATGTTGGGTAAAAAGTCGCAGGTTTTGCTCAAATTTGAAATTTTTGATGAATAAGTAGCTTTACAAAAAAGTGATTTTTAACATTTAAAAAAATATGTTTTTCTTATTTTATGGTTTTTGTGAGCTAAAAATAAACTTTTTTGCCCAAATTTTGATGACCTCATGCTAATCACATATACATATCATCATTCTTATGAATAGCCCTCTTGTCTCTGTCTTGTCCACACGAGGATATGCATCATTTCATTTTACACCCCGTGGAAAATTGCCAAAACACTTCAAATTCAAATGAGCCGTTGTGCAGATGACAAGGCAGAAGAAAAGCGATGAATGCACCGAAAATTGAATCGTCGGTCATAAACAGGCTCTCTTGTGTTTTGCGAAAGATTCTGAGGTGGATGAGGATGGTGGCCTTTGAGCCGCTTAAAGAACACAGGAAATCTGTTTAACATAAGTGGCGCTAATTTTGGAGTGGTCCGTATTTTACTAGAGCTAATCATCAATGGATATCAATAGGAGGGTCAACGAAAGGAGGAAAAAACAACAAAAAATCAAATTTTTTATATTTTTTTGAAAATTCTTGAACCTAACTTTTTATAAAATTTTTATATTGTTTTCAACGACATGAATATATTTATCGGCCTATAATTAAATTCGCACGAAAAATTTTTTGACCTTGCAAATGAGAATTTATCACACTTGCCACTTCAACAAAGACCAATTTTTGGACAAATTTTCCACACTGGTTTTTCAGGCAGGAAGACAAGGGTCATATTTTATCTATACAAAAGCAGAAGACCTACTTGCTCTGTTGTTGACTCGTAAACCGTCCTTTCTTTCTCGTCGTCTTCTGCCCTCATTTCTCACAGGAGAATAATTTGCGTCAAAAAATAAAAAATTTTAAAAATAGAGGTAGAAAAATGTAGTGTTAGAGAATTTCTTCGGCTATCTAATATAATAACTAATATTGCTAAAACAGCATAAAAATTGTGCTAAAAAATTAATTTTTTGGTTAAAAATTGAGAAAAAAAGTGATTTTTGACATATGAATCACACGAGAGAGAAAAACATAAACATAACAAAAATGGAAGCCGTGAAAAAAATGGCTTAATTTTGAAAAAATAGAAAAAAATGCCAAAATTTGAACAAATTTCAAATTTTTTGTCAAATTTTCAGGGTGGTAAACACTGGGTTTTTGCGCGATTTTTTCAAAAATTTTCAAGTGATTCTTCAAAAAATGACCAAAACTAGAACATGAATAATTTTCCCCCCAAAACACGCTCGTACAGTCTCCCACTACACGATTACATAAATAAAAACCAAAGCCTATTCACGAGCAAAAGAAACTCCAAAGCCTTCGCTTGACTCCCATCAAACGGCTCTTTTCTTTTTGCCACGAGCGGCATCAATGTTTTCGCAGCTGCCTGTGTCCAGTTTGTATGTATGTCCAACTCAAGCTTCATCTGATGGACAGGAATGATGAACCAGCTAGCTAGCCAGCTATCTTCATGCATAAAATCTAGGCGTAGAGACTACCCAACTGTGTGCCTGTGCGTTTATAGGCGTGGCAGGAACGGAAAGATCGGTTTGGTGCTGATGGCAAAGTGCCTAGTGGAAAAAACTTTATGATAAAAATAGGAGATTAGAGGAACGGGGGGTAAATGTTTTGTTTTTGAAGAAATGTTTAAGTGTGTAAGTGCACATTGAATTGAGTGAAAAAGAAAAAAGCGCAGATGTTCCGCCGGAAAGGTACAAAAATAGACAAAAAGCTAGTGAAAGCCGGAACTGGGTCGAAAATCAAGAAATTGTATAAAAATGCAAATTTTTTAATTTAAAAAAAATTTTTTGTGAAAAAATGAAAAAATTTGTTTAATTTTGTTCAAAACAAATTGTTTAACACGGGCATACTTCTTTAAAATTTCTGGTATATTTTGTTATTTTAAGCTACTCTGAGCAACATTAAAAAAAACAAAAAAAATTATAAAAAAAGTTGTTATTTATAAAAAGAAAAAAATTCATGTTAAATTATAAACAAAATTAAAAATAACGTTTTTATCGTGAATTTGGCTCAGTAGTAGTACGTCAAAATCTTTGTCTAAGGGTCTCGGGTTCGAATCCCATTTGAGTCAATTTGATTTTGCCTGCGAAAAAAATTGATTACTTTAAAGAAAATAATCAAAAAAATTAAGAGAATAGCCTTCCAAAATTTGCTATTTTTCTTTTTTTTGCACCAAAAAATTAGTGTAATTAAACAAATCTCGTAAATTAATTAATCAAATTACTCGACGTCATAAAAATGTCCAAACAAAAAACACCACCTGCTCACGAGGAATCAAAATTTTGGGTCAATAAACAATTTTCCACTCCATGAAATTTGATCTACCTTGTTGCAAAAATTTTCAAAAAGCATTTATTTTTTTAAAGCAAGTATCAAATGTGGTGGTACGAGCGGGCGGGAAGTATAGAAGAACCTATTAGTTATAGAACGTCGGATAGAAAACACATACTTTGTCTTTTTGGCAGAATGTTATGTTGATTGAAAGAAGAAAGCACCTCCCTTGGTTGGCCGGGGTAGCCTTCAGAGAACAGTTTTGTACATATACATAATTTTCTCTCGGCCGGGTGACTGGCTAGATCTCACTTTCGGTCTCCAGGTAGGGGGTACTAATAGTGTTGTGACCTTTGGTATAGCACGCAAGAGCATCGCCATAGGTCAACCAAAAAGAAAAAGAAGTGTGAGTGCGATCACCGAAAGTGCCCTTTCGGCTGGGCGCGCACAAGAAGGAGATGAATGAATATAATCGGCGATTATTATAAGCTATAGGGGGTAAAAATAAGGTAATTGAAAGAACAAAAAAGTTTTATGTGAGTAATTTTGTGAGCTCAGTAAAAAATAATTTGGAAAATGTTTGAAAGAAAAAGAGGGGAAGAAAATGAGACGGAATTAGGAGGCTTAGACTTAGGTTTAGGCTTACGCCTAGGCTTAGATTTAGGACTAAGCCTAGGCTTAAACTTTACATTCTATTCCTATCCGCTATTTTGTTTGATTTTGATCCTATGTTTATGGACTTTTTTCCTTTTTCAATAACTGTATTTAATTAGATATTTAAAAAATTAAACAATTTTTTCGAGGTGTAACATATTTCAAAGGGTAAACAACGTGTTCATAGCTGAGCGTTGGAATTTTACACACTTTGTTTCTAGTTTCTAGCGCCTAAAATCGAACATGCCATTTTTTGTAACACTCAGAGCAAAGATCTTATGCGCTGAACACTTTCTCAGTCAAATTTTGACAAAAATATAAAAAAATAAGAATTTTACACCTAAGATGTGATCGAAACCATAAATTAAAACAACACTTGATGAGAAGACAATTTTTCCTGAGCCCTCTTTGATTGCGGTTCAAGGCCAAATCTTCATCTTTCTCACACATCAAAAACAAGAAAAGATATTCGTAAAAAATTGCTTCACAAAGCATTTTGGCTCTTATCAATAAAATTTGACTCGGCAATCCAACCAACTCCATTTCCTTATCATTAAAAATTGTTATGAAAAATTTTGTAAAATTTCAACAAATAATATTTTGGTGATCTAATCGTAAAAAATTATAGAAGTAGAATTTTTGCGTATGTAATGTTTTGTGTAAAAAAAGCCTATCTATACTATTTTTCGCATGAAAACAGAATGCAATCATTTTATAGATCGACAGACATTATCGATTTGTACGGAAATTATTTGTGCGAAGTTGAATCAAAAATTCTTTGAAGAAAAAATAGTTGATATGAATAGATGAAGATAATTACATAGTCATAAAGTCTCAGCATAGAAAATGATCAATTTGTAAATACCATTCCAGCGAAATAATAAATATTTATGTAAACTGTTAGCGGACAATCAAACGCTCTGATTTTGTTATGTATACCCCTCCTTCCAGACAGGCCCGTAGCTACGTTAGAAGGCCCGCCCCCCCCCCCCGAAATAAAAAAATGAAATTTTTTCCTAATGATCCCCCGTGCCGTAGGCAAGGGTGACATTTCCCACTGAAGATTCACTTGACCGAATTTTTTTCAACTCTACTTTACCAGCCTCTAAAAATTTTCAATCTTACTTTACTGGCGCCTAAAAATTCCAACTTTACTTTACCAGTTTCTAAAAAATTTACAACTTTTTTTTAATAATAAAAAATTTGATTTTTTGGGCAAAAATCATTGTGTGATGATTAAAATTTTGATTTTTACTTGAGATTTTGCGTTATGATAATTCTACCGTAGCTTGAAATCTAAAAATTTTTAATAAGGATTTTCTGTATCACAATGATTTTCATAAAAAGTAGTACGAATTAAGGTTGTTCAGCATGATCTAAGGAACACAATGAGCTATCGCTCGACTCATTTAATAAAAATTTCAAATTCAAGTTTTCATGTCAATGCACAAACCAATTCAAACCTATTGGAGACTACAGAGTCTCGAATTACATGTAACTCGAGACGTTTAGGGTGCGCGCTATCAGTTGTGCCGCGTGCAAATCAGGTTGCCTTAGCGAGCAACCTGATTCGCAAAGTTTACATTGAAAGTTTGAATGTTGTAGTATTGGATAAGTCGTTTCAATTTTATCAATCTTATTGGTTCAGACAATGTTGCTTGAATCAATAATATTTTATTCATTGAAACTATTGTTCGAACAAATTTTTTGGGATGAAATGATCACACATCGGCAGATAGTAGTGGAAAGCTTTGTTAAATTGCTAAATGGTCCTTTACAAATAGCAATTTTTGAGCGAAAAATAGCTAAAAATTGGCATTTTTACCCAAAAAATCGCATTTTGGGCAAAAAATGATTTTAATAATCGAATTTTTAGACAAAAATTCGCATTTTTTTGTGGCAAAAGTCCACAATTTTCCATTTTTTCTTCAAAATTCAACATTTTTTGCTAAAAATCGTCAATTTGGCACTAGGTCACGGTCGAAAATTTCGGAGCCTATACGGCCCTGCCCCTCTATGTCAGTAAAACCGCCCTTATGTCAGAACTTTTGCCTCCTGTAATTCATTAGTTTTAAAATTTTAGCACAAGTTTCTTTCTCTTTTTACGAACCACCGAAAAATTGTTTGAACTTGTTGGAAATTTTGATTTAGGTTGCGCGCTAACCGTCTCGAATAGGTGGTCGAGACGCTAAGGGTATGCGTTATCAGCGCTCGGCACGATGTTAGCAGTTGTGCTGTTGCATTATGGCTGCGTTCAAGCATGTCAAAAAGTTGTCAAAATCAAACAAATTACTTGAAAATTTTTTGACATGCTTTTGAACACAGCCTACGGCACAACATTAGCAGTTATGCCGGCTCAACTCACGGCACAGCTGCTAACGTTGTGTCCTAGTGCAACGGCACAACTGCTAACGCCGTTGCTAATGTCGTGCCAAGCGCGGCACGACTGATAACACGCACCCCCGGCGCTAAACATCTCGAATTACAACTAATTCGAGACGCTAAACGTCTCGAACAGCAATTCGAGACGTTTGGCGTCTCGAATACCTGTTCGAGACGGTTAGCGTGCAACCTTATAGTCTCTTTTCATTCAAAAAATTTAGCGCAAAATTTTTGTCGAGTACTACGCTGAGAATAAACGGAAAATGCCTTCTTCGAACGCAAATAAGGAGGAGGAAAAAGCTGAAAATAGTGATGCTGGATCGTTTGAAACGGCGCATTCTGTCCATGAGCTTGAAGCGAAGGCGGAAGTTTCGGAAAATTCAAACAATGAACAGAATTGTGTTAATGGTGAAACTAATCAGGAGCGTCAGTTTCGTGGTCAACGCGGTGGCCGACGTCGTAATGTAAGTTGTGTTCTTGTTTAAACTTTTTTTAATTACAAGGGGGCGGAGAAGTCCTGGCAAAGGATGTACGAAGTCCTGACATAGGATGCAAAAAGCCTTGTTCATGTGTGCAAAAAGTCCTGACATAGGAAAAATTTTAGTTTTAATGGATTTATAACAATATTCATCACGAAGTTGCAGATTTTTTTTATTGAGAACTTGTCAGGAATTATTGCATTCTATGCCAGGACTTTTTGCACGTATGGACAAGACTTTTTGCATCCTTTGCCAGGACTTCTCCGCCCCCTTGTATATTCTGTTATTGATCTAACTTTTCTTTACAGCAGTTCCGTAACTCGAGTCCAGAACAGAAGCCTATAATTGCAAAAGGACTCAAGGGAACCGTCGCATGGTATTCAGTTCGTGATTGTTATGGCTTCATTAAGCGCGATGACGGTGAAAAAGACGTTTTCGTTCATCAGGTATTGTTGTCTTCTACTTCTTTAACATAGCTATTTTTCAGATGGCAATCGCCAAGTCATATTTGCGTCAGCAGCGCTACCGTTCACTGGCAGAAGGCGAAGAAGTGTGGTTTGACTTGGCCAAGGGCCGCGAAGAACGTCTTCAAGCAGCGAATGTGACCGGTCCGGAAGGAAAACATGTGATCGGAACGCCGATTGTGATCCATCGTGTTGGCGGAAGAAACGGTCCACGAGTTGTTGGTATTGAAGAGGATGTTGGCTATCGTCGATTTGGCAGATTCCGACGTGATCGTCGTCGCCGTGCAGCTAGTCGTGATCAGGAAACTCAAAGCTCCGCGGCTCCGGATACTCAGGTGTCAAAGCAATCGAATGAAAAGACGACAGAAAATTCGGCTCAAAAGCAGAATCGTTCTAACTCAATCAACGATGGAGCAGGCAAGACGAACCGTCGTGGGAATTACGATCAGCACGTTGTGGAAATTGAAGATGGCTCTGGCGATCGTCGTGAGCGAAGTGGAAGATTCCGACGTGGACGTCGCCGTTATCGTTCGCCAATTCGTAAAGGTACAAGCAAGAATTGAGCGTGAAGCAGAGCGGCCATACTTTGAAATTCGCATAAAAATCGAGTTCAAGTTGGACCCTCAAAATGTCGAATTTTCAAAAAGTTCCTTCACAACTCCAAAATTTCAGTAGGGGTTGTGAAGGAACTTTTTGAAAATTTGATGTTTTGACGGTCGAACTTGAACTAGATTTTTATGCGAATCTCAAAATCTGGCCACTCTGGCTTGAAGCCACAATTTTTAACCCGTTTTTTATGCTTAAAATTTTTATTTGTTTTGATTGTCTTAACTCATTTTGCCTTTTTCAGAAACTCGTCAAAACTCCGAGAAATCAGCCGCACAGCAGTCGAAACACCCGCAGTCAAATGGAAAGACGCCAGAAACTTCGGCTCAAAAGCAGGAGCTTTCTTCATCAACGACAAATGATGAAATGGCCCCGATTAGAATCGAAGTGATACAAGAATAATAGACAAGGCAAGACCGAAACACAAAAGGCATAATATTACGAAGAACTATTTTAATTTTCTATATTTTGCCGTTTCCATATCTTTTTGTCGTTTGTATCATGTTTAATTTTTATTTGACCAAATTTCATTATTTTTTCGGTTCTGTGAATATATAGGAAATCTAAATAAAGTTTGAGTTTATTTGTTCCGATGTTTTTGTTTTATGGGTTTTGATGTACAAAGTGATGATAAAAAGGAGTAATAAGATAAGATAACGCATTTTAAACACAGTGATAACGATTTTTGTGATAACGTTATCACTAGAGATAACGTTATAATGTTATCACATTAAGCTTATTATCACACTTATCCTCATCACTTTGAATATCAATACCCTTGAATTTATATAAAATTATGGATATGGATCAAGAAGTTAAAAAATTTAGACCCCTCGTTAAATTTTTTGTGTTAAAAATGCAAAAATTGCTACGAATTTTTTTTGAAAGTTGTTTTTAATCTGAACCAACTTTCGTTTTTTGCTCGCTATTTGAGTGGAGAAGGTTCCCTTGCCCTTCATATTTAAGGGGTAAATAGGCTAATACCAGGAATGCCAACATTTTTTCAAAATCAGCAAATCTGACTTCAAAAATCAGATTTTAGGAGCAAAAATCGGTTAGCATTCAACTAGAAAATACACAACTAGAACCGTTTAATAACGCCATGCAGTAACTCATAAATACACAACTAGAACTACTAATGAAATTTCTTTGTCTGTCTTTCTGTCGAACTTATCAAAGAGCAAAAACTTAGTGAAAAGACCCTTTTACTAAATCCGAATCGGCAAAAGGGTCTTTCCACTAAGTTTTTGCTCTTTGATAAGTCCGACAGAAAGACAGGCAACAAAGAAATTTAGTGTTTCTAGTTGTGTATTTTCGAGTTCCCACCCGATGGTTCTAGTTGTGTATTTTCTAGTTGAATGCTAACCCAAAAATCAGCAAAATGCTAATTTTCCATTATAGTTCTTATAAATTTGACAAAATCTCGCATCTCAAAAATCAGATTTGACACTGAAAATCAGATTTTGCCAGATTTGATCTCAAAATCAGCACTCTTCTGAAAAATTAGCAGACTTGGCACCCCTGGCTAATACGATAATGACTCGATTTTTTTATAAAAATGGTCAAACTTTTGCCCTTTGATAAGAACGTTTGCACTTATGCAGGACTGTCAAAACGTAGTAGCCATGTTCAAATTCGGCAAAAAAATTTCTTCTAGTACGGTAAAAGTTTACTTTGTGTAAAAAGATGAAAAGTGATGGTGATGACTCGAGAGGTGGAAAAAAATACGTATTTAATGAAAATACGGTAAAAACGTAGTTCACCAAAACCGTACTGATCTTTAGTTCACCGAAACTGTATTTTCAAAAGCTCACCGTTACTGCAGTTCACTAAAACCGTACTGATTTGTGAAAATATTTTAACAAACTAATTATTCCACAAAAAATATGTTCTACAAAGTTGTTCATCGTGATCTCAGGATTAACGAAAAAATCAGCCCAAACGAATTTAACATGACCGAGATATGTCGATGACTACAATAAATGTGAACTAAATGGAAGTACAGTTTTGGTAAACGACGGTAAAGTTGAACTAAGGGTCGGCACAGTTTTGGTGAACTACAATTTACTGTATTTTCATTAAATATGTACAATTTAAATTTTTTTCACCACTCATTACAAATTACTTTTCATGCTTTTTTACACAAAGTACACTTTTACCGACTTTCACCTTTGATAAACTTTAAGAAAGCTACGGTACCGCAGTACGTATTTAGACAGCACTGCAAAGATGTCAGAACTTTTGCCTCCACCAGTATATTTTTTTACTTTGCTTCTTTTGCACTTTTACTTCTTTTGCACTTTTAGAAAGAGATTCTGATAAATTCAGACCAAATAAAGTGAAAATAAATGTTCAAGGTTTCTATGTTATTGAAAAAATTCCTCTAATCACCAATTAGTGAAATAATAATTACTACTCGGATCAAAATGATCATCAGTTTTGGATTACAATGGGTAATAGATACGGATCACGTGAGGATTAATGGAAATTCTTTAATTAAATGTTCAAGATTTGCACGGATAGTTTGTTATTATAGTTGTTATTTTAAATTGTTATTTTAAACATTTATTGAATTCAATAAATTTTAAATAAATTTAAATTTTGATTCTTGAGATTAACTAGATATTATATTATATGAAGCGATGCAAAAAATATTTAGAAAAATATTAATCCTTGTTATATACATAATTATATGTTGCAATATTGCCTTAACTCAAACCACTACTAGTACAACTTCAGCTGGCACCTCAAATTCGGGAACTTCCACTAGTCCAGCCTCGACAACTCAAGGCTCAACTATATCAAGTGGCACCACAAATTCAGGATCTTCAACTGGTCCAGCCTCGACAATTCAAGGCTCGACTACATCAGCTGGCATCACAAATTCTGGATCTTTCAATAGTCCAGCCTCGACAACTCAAGGTTCGGCTACATCAACTGTAATCACAAATTCAGGATCTTCAACTGGTCCAACCTCGACAACTCAAGGCTCGACTATATCAAGTGGCATAACAAATTCTGGATCTTCCATTAGTGCAGCCTCAACAACTCAAGGCTCGACTACATCAGGTGGTGCTACAAGTTCTAGATCTTCCAATAGTCCAGCCTCAACAACTCAAGGCTCGACTATATCAGGTGGTGCCACAAGTTCTGGATCTTCTACTAGTCCAGCCTCGACATCTAAAGGCTCGACTATATCAGGTGGTGCCACAAACTCTGGATCTTCTATTAGTTCAGCCTCGACAGCTCAAGGCTCGACTATATCAGGTAGCGCCACAAATTCTGGATCTTCCATTAGTCCAACCTCGACTACATCAGCTGGCATCACAAATTCTGGAACTTTCACTAGCACAGCCTCGACATCTAAAGGATCGACTACATCAGGTAGCGCCACAAATTCTGGATCTTCCATTAATCCAGCCTCGACAACTCAAGGCTCAACTATATCAGGTGGTGTCACAAGTTCTGGATCTTCCACTAGTTCAGCCTCAACAACTCAAGGCTCGACTATATCAGGTGGTGCCACAAATTCTGGATCTTCTATTGGTCCAGCCTCAACAGCTCAAGGTTCGACTATATCAGGTGGTGCCACAAGTTCTGGATCTTCCACTAGCTCAGCTTCAACAACTCAAGGCTCGACTATAGCAGGTGGTGCGACAAGTTCTGGTTCTTCTACTAGTCCAGCCTCGACATCTAAAGGATCGACTATAGCAGGTGGTGCCACAAACTCTGGATCTTCTATTAGTCCAGCCTCGACAGCTCAAGGCTCAACTATATCAGGCGGTGCCACAAATTCTGGATCTTCCACTAGCTCATCCTCAACATCTAAAGGATCGACTATATCAGGTAGCGCCACAAATTCGGGATCTTCCACTAGTTCAGTCTCAACAACTCAAGGCTCGACTATATCAGGTGGTGCCACAAGTTTTGGGTCTTCCACTAGTCCAATCTCGACTACATCAGCTGGCACCACAAATTCAGGATTTTCAACTAGTATATCCTCGACAACTAAAGGATCGACTATATCAGCTGGTTTACCAAATATAACAACTACTATGCCATGTGGTGCTACCGGATTCCGACTTATCACTAATAATGCATATGTACCTTCAGGTGTTGGCAAATTTGGTGGCTATTTTCAACTCCAAAGCTTTTGTGAGCAACTTTGTTGGAAAGACTATGGACTTTTGCAATGTATTGGCTATTTGTATGAACCATTTAAAGAAATGGCAACATATTCGGGATATGCACCTAGTCAAGGAAAGTGTACCATTTTCCAATACAGTTTGAGCTCGATTACAACAAATTCCAACTCATCTGCTGTTGCTTATGCTAGGTGTTGATAGGAATTTTGAATAAAATTAAAAATATATTTTATTATATGTACATATAAAGTTTATGATGCTTGAATGTATATAAGTGATGTATGTTAAAAATAAATGATTTTTAAACATTAAACTACATGGTGTACTAAAAAGGACATTTTGCGAATTTTCAAATTTTTAAAGCTTTTTAATTTCCACTAAAATAACCATATTGGTGGGTTTTTCTATGCAAGAAATCGATTGCGAGCATTTCCGTACCTTGAAAACGCTTCCTTGATTCACGGAAGAGATGTGTGTAAGAAGCACTTTTACACATACCGTATTATCTCTAATAGAAGAACATGTCCTTCTATTTTTCAATCGCCTGCTGCACTGTCTTTCTATTAAAGACTGTCCTTATATTTTTCAGTCACATTTTATTTTGGATAGATCACGAATTTTATATTAAAAAATTTCTCTTTCAATAATATCATTAATATCATAACAACAAAATAAAATTTAATAGATTAACATATATTTTTAACCATCAACGGATGCTTCACTATCATAAACGTTGTTGTTCTCGTCTTCTGTTAGATTGATTTCTTCCATAAGTTCGATATTTTTCTTTTCAGCTCGGGCTTGCTTTAAAAAATCTCGACTGGTCGGCACTGGCCCATCAGGCTTGAAGCAATGAATCTCATTATCTTCGCTACCATCCACAACATTTGTAAGTCTGAACCCAGTTGATATTTCTGGGTGATCCAGTTCTATATTCACCAGGGAGACGACCACATTCGTGACATCTTTAAGCAACTTTTCTAATTGAGCGATTTCGACTAAAACGAAGATTGGTTTTCTCATCTGCGATTGGTTTTGAACCGAAAATGGTCATTTTTTGGCTTTTCCATGAATCAGGTCAAAGAAGCATTTTCAGGGTACGAAAATGCGCGCAATCGATTCCCCGCATAAAATTACCCATATAGGGTCGTTTTTAAAAATTTTAGGAAAAATTTGTTTTCGATTTTTGCTTGGGGGGACTAAGAGGAAAAAATCGAATTTTCAAAAAGTTCTCCACGACTTTTATTTTATTATTATTTACATAGACATAGATAAATAAATTTATTTTTTATTTAACAAACGCAAAAAACATTTTATCAAAAAGAATCTGCAGACCGAAGGGGTCTGGATATGCCACTATACATCATTTCCAAGCCGAATTTGTGTGCACTTTTTGTTGCGTCAGGCTACTGTTTCCCTTTAATATTTTATAGGCTCTAAGTTGAAAGAGAAGTGTTATCGATCTAAAAATATATTAAAAAATTTAAAATTTGCATAAAAATTCTACTCGTCAAAAAATCTCCATATTACTCTTGACGAATTATATTTATAAAGCATCACTACAAATCTTTGAGGAAAATTATATTTACATTGACCAGATGATGTATGACAAACGTATACATAGACGTAATATGTAATGAATAATGCAACAAAGGTAAACGCGTTAGCGAAGTTCTGAAAATTTCTTAAAGTCTTTTAAAAACATATTACGATTTTTTGGGACTTTTTCTTTGGGATTATCCCGATTGTATGTCGTATCATCTCAATTTTATTTCTCTTTTTCTAAGCTTGTAAATCGTTGTAATGTTGCATTTCTACTTGATAGAAGATTTGTCCCTGATCATCAATATTTTTTATGTTTTAAAACAATCTGTCGAGTTTTTTAAAACAAGTTGCATGATTGCCAACTTTTTCAACAAACTTTAAACAATTTTATACTTGCGACCTGTTTGTCCAAAGGCTTTGTTGTTGTTTGTGAATTTATTTTGAAAGGCCAACTTTTTATTGGGATCACGAACTAGCCCTAATTGTCATAAGGTCATTATTACCTGTAAAAGGAACAATCGTTCAATGGACAGTTGTTGTTTCGACATTTTCTCTTCTTTTTTTCGATGTACCATATAAAGTTTCGCTGCAGTCAAAATATCCAATATGAGTGAAACTAGAATATTTCCATAGTCCCAATAATCTCGTATATATTTTATAAACATTATATCAGCTGAACAATCACATGTGCCTAATAAATAATTTCCATCTCCATAAACGTCTAAAAAATAAAAATATTTTGTAAAAACCAAAAATGTTCCATTTTTCATGAATTTGTCGAATTCCTACAAAAAATTTTAAAATTTTTTGATCGAACTGTTCCTTGAAGAAAAATGTCCATGTCCTTACTTCGTTCTTTCATAAACATTATAACAGGCAGGAAAGCTATTGGGAAAAAGATTACGGTCGCTAACATTACTTTAATAATAACCTTATTTGTTACATGAAAATTATAAAATAAGGGAGCGTATATGGCTAAAAATCGTTGAAACGATTTTAATGTCCCTAGAAATATAGTTGTGGCCAATGTCGAAGCAAACAAATAGTAGGTGATTATGTCGATTCTTAAGCTGAAAATATAAAACTGTGGTGACCTATCTTCCTCGTTGGCATAAATAAAGTTCTTTATTATAGATCTAAGAAATCATTTGTTTAGATCTTTTTTTTAAACTTTGAGAGCTACTGCACTTTAAGGTAGCCACAGGATCGTAAGTTGAAATTAGAAAGATGCCAGAATTTAAAATTTTTTCATAAAAAGTGATGTTCTACAAAATTGTTCACCGTGATCTCTGGAATTCAACGAGCTATCTCTCAGCCCAACCGGATTTAAATGGCCGAGATATGGCCTTAAAACGAAAAAATACGAAAATAATCACATTTCTTAACATATTTAATGCCATATCTCGGTCATTTTAGATCCGGTTGGGCTGAGAGATAGTTCGTTGAATTCCTGAGATCACGACGAACAACTTTATAGAACATCACTTTTTACGAAAAAAAATCTAAAATTCTAACATTTTTCTTCTTCGACTTGCGATCCTGTAAGTAACTATGTTAAAGTCCAGTAGTTCCAAACTTTGTTTCAGACATAATAATAAAAAATCGTGACCGAATTTCGCAGTATTAAGCGTCTCGCTTTGCATACATATGTTGCACTCGATACATATGTTGCACCGATCCTGAGTTCCTATGATTGGGTACCCGACAATAGAGGATAGTTCAGTCATTTCAAAAACTTTTCCGTTAATTCTTTTTTTAAATGTAAGCTAACCCTATGCTGAATACGATCCAATAAATCTTTTTGGGCGAAAGACATGTTTTTTAGAAAAGTTATTCTTGGGCTATATAATTTTAAACCTTATTAAGCCAACTCTTTTAGGGGCCGGCCTTTGCAATTGAGTACCGAAGTCTAACCAACTTCAGGAAGCTATCATTTCAGCTATCAACAGATTCTAAAAGATCCACCCAAATATCTTATTTTTCATAGAGTCTAGACTTTTTGTTATATCATGCACTTAAACAAATGTTACCACATTACCTAATATCATATAGTGTTTCTATAATAACAATATTTATTAACAGTAAAATATCACATATAGAAATAAAAGCGCAGATGATGCCAAAAGATGTGCGCAGTGATGAGTTTCGCAATATTAAAATGGTTACCAACAGAGAAACGATTACACCTGGTATCCCAAACTAAAATTAAAGTTTATAGTTGTTTAAAACCTTTTTCAAAGTATGCTACGCATACTTTGAAAAATTAAAAATTCATATTTTTTTGTCTTTTACAATGCGGTTTTTTAAACGAATTCTTTAATTTTTGGCCAAAAAATGACCATTTTCTGTTCAAAACACTAATTTTTTCCCTTCGTCAGAGTCAAAGAAGCATTTTCAAGGTTCGGGATGCGTGCAATCGATTCCTCGCATAAAATTACCCCTATACAGATGTTGTTAGGATATAAAAAGCTCGAGTCACAGACTTTTTCCCGCTTGAAACACACGTGTACGCATATAGGATAGTCGATGCACAACTTACAAGTAATCTAGTAATGAAATTCATATTAAATAGTGCATCTTGCATATTATCGTAATACAACATCGTTTCGAATCCCCCTTCTATGTGTTGACCATATTTCCAGAATGCAGAATCTTTACAAATAGTAGTATTATAATTGTCTAAATAATTATTGGTTTAATCAATACAGGGCGAAGAAAAATTATCCTTATTTTCAAATTCGATTTATTTAGTTTTCAGTGAATCAGTAACTTCTTTAGGGTAACTTTATACAAGAAACATAATACATACATCTATTTTAATAATGATGATGGAGCTCATGGGGAAAATGTTTTCTACTGGCCTCACAAGATTTTTCAAATATTTTCTCGTTTTAAGGCTATATCTCGATCAACTTAAATTTGTAGAAGATGAGCGATAGCTCATTGAGTTCCTAAGATCACAGCGAACAACTTGGTAGAACATCACTTTTTATGAAAACTTTTATATGACGAAGAAAACTTATAAGAATAAATCACGGATAATTTTTCTTCACCCTGTACAATATCATTACAAAGAATGTTCAAATATTTACAGGCAACTGTGCAAAACCAGTCAAACATGCTCAACGCATTGTCTACCGTCATGTCTATATATTCTTGCGTAGCAACATCTAATACCGTATAATTTATATTCTGTTCGGTATAATTCACAATTGGATAAGGAAACCACAGATCGTTGTCGTTTATGATCTCTTAAATGATCAATCCGTTAATTAATGAACCATTTTTTAAAATAGCAATTCAGAATTTTAAAAACAAAAAATGTTCCAACAATATTTCAATTTTCAGAATTTTTTACAAAAAAATGGCAAACTTCTTTGTTCCGACTAGTCCTTTAACCATTTCTAATTTGATTTGACTCTCTATCTACGGCATACACAATAACGGAACGAATCGACGGAACGAACAAGAACGAGATACAAAAACGGGATGATAAGAACGGGACGATGAAGAGAATTACAATTACAATTATCGTCCCGTTCTTGTAGTCAGAGAGTAAATTTGAGGCTCTCGTCGTTTACTAAATAAGGTGTTGTAATACAATAAGGTATAGGTAAATATGGGCATTCGGAGCACAGCGGCTTCATTGGATCACAGGTTGTGGCTCCGCTCCTTCTCACTCCCCAAAACTGACTTATCCCAAACCTTTATAACAACTGTATACCTCAATGCAGGTTGCAGTACACTTGTTCCGAGCTTCTTTTTAGCTATCTCAATCTGTGGGATCTTTTCCATTTTTGAGTGTTGCGGTTCACACCTCTTTTCGGCTATTTCTTTTTTGTTCCCCCGTTTTGTGGCTTCAAAACTTTTCAGCAAAAGAAAGCAGCATGTTCAGGCCACCATTTTGAAGAAGCTTCCGAAGAAAAAATTTTATCAGAAGAAATTGAAAAAATCCGATAATGCGGCAAGAATGACGCCCGGTCTTAATTCATCTTAGCAATCTATTGTTGTTTCTGTTGTTATCTTTGTTTTGTTTCTATATTGTATTGAACAGTTTCGTGTTATAAATGTAGATAAATTATTTGGCATTCGTTTTGAAAGATCGTAATAGGGTAGCTAGATTGCTAATCTAGAAGGCTAGTTGATCCTGTTACCATCCTAATCGGTATACTTTCGTTGAATGAAAATACCGATTAACGATTAACGGATAATTGGACCCCGGATAATTGAACCCCCTCTAGAGAGTTCAATTAACGAGGTTTCACTGTATACGAAGAGAAAACTAAAAATTGCATAAACTACCATTATTATATTGTCATCCCGTTTTTGTGTTGTTTGAACGATCGTTCCATCGCGTTCTTGTCTATGCCCTATCTACCTGTCATCTTATAGCAGGTATGTGCCTCCATAATTGCACCACATCCCAAACAACTGATTGCTTCAATACTAATAGTGTTAGGAATTATATCATTATTGTCATAAATATTCACTATATTATTTACGCTGATATCCCCTCGCACGTAGCAACTTTGATCTAAAACCAAATTTTTCATTTCTAACTACAAGATAAACCTGTGCAAGCTAGAGACACATTAAAATCATAAGTGTTTGTTCCATTAATGTCTTCATAACATATACCGTCAGTTGTTAAAATGGCCAAACGCAGCCGATCGCAAGAATCTAGATGGAATAGTTTTTCTTTAGCGGTTTGATTAGGAGTTTTCCATAAATATCGAATACCATTATCACATTGACACCTAGCTAAAAAATTGAATAAAAATATTTTTTTAGACAAATTTTTTTCTTCTTACCAACCGCCGGATTTAGTTGTTCAATGTCTTGGAAATATATTGGAAAGTTTAACGTTAATCCGACATAGCCATCATAATTACAAACTAAATTATTATAAGTACCGGGGGCCGAGCGCCTTCGGCGCTCCGGGGGCTGGGCTCCTATGGAGTTCTCGGCGCGGCGAACCCGAGCTATGACTCCGAGCGGCGATTTTATGCGGTGACTCCATTACAATTCCATCGCATTGCAACGAAAACGTTACACGTGCAACGAAAATGTTGGATTGAAAGATTTACTGAAAAAATTGAGGTACCTTGAAAAAACTTATTTTGAGGGGTACCCCTAAAATTTTTTGCCATCGTTCTCGGCCTCCCCTACAATGTGAGTGTTAGCTGTGGGGAGGGGTTAAATCGCACGATCCCGAGATCATCTGCAAGGATAAACGAACATTACACGTTTATAGTAAGAGTAAAATATCGTTCGCTGCAAAATTACCGTCAGCTTCCTTCTCAGGCTTTGTAGTACATTGTGTAGCGTTTTTTATCCTAGAGCACCCATTACAGCTTATTCGATTTACTTTTAAATATGGCGACTCTACACCTAATGAAACGTTAAATGGCTCTGGGACATCCACTTGATTTCCATCTCCACTTATCAAGAAACCATAAAGATTTGATTGCTTAAAGTTTTGTCGGACTACAGAACTGTTTCGATACGTCCATGCATACATATAACATTTGTTATCTTAAATTTGTGATTTATAATGTGATTTTAGAAAATTACTCTTGCAATAAGGAATCAATTCCACATAACCGTAGCCATTTGAAAACGTATAACAATGGTCGTCGATCGTGCAAAGGCAAATGTCATCACAATCGTTAGTGTATCCACTTTCTAAGACAAATGCCGCATACCGAATTTTATGCCAGTTATAAATTTGACGCGTGCTCCTATATGCAGTATAATTAAGAAACTCGTATGCGAACCACCGCGGGGCATTCCTCATCCGTATAGAGTTATAGTCAATCGCAGAGATGATCTGGTTGTCAGAATCCCAGATGAATTTTATACCAACATCGTTACATGAACATGCTTCTGAAATTGATGAGGGATCATAGCAAATTTACAAGGGACATGCACGAGTAACGCTTGAATTTTTCAAAAAGTCCTATCTATTCTGAAAGAATACCTGATAACTAGGGTTGGGAAATAGAATTATCCGGTCCCGAGAAAATTGAATAAATCCGGATTTCCCCGGGGAATTCTGGAGAATCTTTTCCCCAGAATTACTTGGTTTAAAAAGACGTTTCTCCATTTTCAAACCTCATTGGTGAAGTGACAAAGCAACGGCTTCATGGACACAAGGTTGCGGGTTCAAATTCCACTTGGAGCCAAATTGCCAATTTTGAAACCAAATTGGCTCCAAGCTGGATTGAAGCCAATTGGGCACCCCGGGGACAATGAAGAATACACCCATGCTCTTTGTATCATTTTTCTTCTCTCACCGTGCCCTATCTATTAACATAATCTATAGAAATTGGACTTAAAGGACCAGTCTACTTTTGATAAGTTGATACCATGTGATAGAGTATAAAATTTGGGGCATTTTTTGCTTTTACGGCACTACTTGAAAATCTAACGGTAAAAAGTTATGAGCGAAATAAAGTTGCGAGAAAAAATTTTTCAAACGTGTTTAAACATTGAAACGAAGAGCTTGTACCCAGGCAAAACTAAATTTATTTATTGAAACGATTTGATAAACATAAAATCCAAAATATTGATAGTTTGGGGGAAGATACATAGAATAAACCATGAATCAGCGTTTTCGTTTCAATAACCCAAAACATTTTCAAATTTCAATAATTTTGGTGTCATTTTATTCGTCTCAGCGAGCTATAAAACTTTATTCTAGATATTGTTCCTCCAACTATCAAGATTCTGAATTTTATAATGTTTTATTAAATCGTTTCAATAAACAAACTTAGTTTTGCACAAGCTCTTGGTTTCAATGTTTAAACACGTT
>JAQGCP010000047.1:0-26133 GCA_034699885.1 Acrobeloides thornei
CTCTACAACTTTTGTGAACATCACTTTTCATGAAAACCTGTAGATTTTCTTCTAGAGAGCTTAGAAGTTGGAAGTTAGGGAGTGCTTCTATTAGAGTAAATATGGTATATAAATCCGTACCTGTGTAACTGGTACGTATAATAATCGATCAGGATAGTTCAAAAGTTTCAAATCATTTAATGGATGTAATCTTCCTAGCGGTTCTCTATCGGCAGCCGCTGAAGCAGCTACTTTCGCTTTCTTGGCTTTGTCATCTTCATCGTCAGATAGAAACTCTTCATTTGCATCGTAAAATTCATCATCTAAAAAAGTTTAGTTTGTTTTGAGGATAAATAGTTAGAGCAACAGGGACACCTAAAGTGGAATAGTTCCATCACTAACCTTCATACCCAAGAAACATCTTATTTTCGTCAAAAAGCTTATGTCGTTTTTTTCTTGAATCAATACAACATTGAATCATTTGGAACTTCTGATGCAATCTACTCTTCGAATAATCAGGAGGTGTGCTTTCGAATAAACTAAAAATATATACGCATAAATCTTAGATGCAATCATACCCAGGTAAATAATCATTATTTTCCCAATATTCCCGGACTTTTACCATAAATTCATCCCATATTTGGCTTAGAGCAACAATTTCATTTGTGCTATTATTCGCCACAAAGCATTTGGTTAAAACGATGGAAATTCGATCAGTCAAGCTGTTTTTCTCTGCTGCTTTTGATAGACGCAAGATTTCCTATGAAAGGGCAATTTAATAATTAGGCAACTTGGTATTAGTATGATTTAGATGCCCCACCACAAAAAGTTTAAAAAATAATAGGGAAAATTTTTTCATCAAAACTTGCAATTTTTTAAAGCAAAAAACCCCGATCTTTTACAAATTTTCGTTAAAATTTTCAATTTTTGGCAAAATTTACAACCTTTTGGCAATTTTCGGTAATTTTTTGACAAATTTTTGATTTTCTAGTCGGTCTCTATTTGTAGCCTTTTTTGCCCGATTGGTTAAAGGGAGACTCCACTCTCCTTTGTTCAATTGCGGGGCTTATTTAAGGAGGCAATTGCCCCTGTCGTTGAAAAAATTAAAAATTTTTCCTTGTCCCTTTTATATTTTTGCCCAAATAAAGAGCTCTTAATATTTCCCTCCTTTAATTTTGCGAGTTAAATAATTATTACTTCACATTTATCGATAAGACGTTTATAACCTTCCTCAAAATTTGCTGGCCCTTCGACAGTGCTCAAATGCTCAAATAGATCATCATCGGCTGTCTTCGGAGTTTCTTCAAAGACGAATTTCATATAATCTTTAAGATTTTCCTATAAAAAGAAAAGTTAAAAAGATCAATTGGTACTTTTTAGAGAAAGTAGATTCTTATATCAAAATAATTTTAATATAAAAAATTTGAATGGATTTCCTACGAGCTCGATAAATTCAATTCTGAATATAAGAGACCGGAAGCAGGGGCCCTGGTTTTCTTAGGGAATAGAATTTTTGACCCCTAAATAATTTTTTCGGGAAAAATAATGTTCTACAAAGTTGTTTTCTATAAATTTCGAATTGAAATGACCCCTAGCAGAAGATTTTTAACTTGTAGATAAAAAACGGTTGGGAATTCACTGGTTTTTGACAGTAGAATCTCCGGCTTTCCCGCCTCTACTGGATATACGAATGAAGTAAATATCTCCTCTACTAAAGTAATTTAATGCTCAACTTACATCAGATAATGGCATATTTACACTAGCTCCGGGAGAAACTCCAGTTGGATTGGTAATAAAATTCACTTGGGTTGGATTAACATAATGACCTTTGGTCAAAGCTCGAAATGCGCGATCGGGAGTTTCATCCGAAGATTTTCCGACATAATAATCAATTCTACTAGCAGCCTTTGAACTTTCACACAATTCTAGTATTCGCTTCAAAGTCGAATCTAAAGATGCTTCAAAATAAAAAGACAATTAAACAATAACCCCTTACGTTTTGTGTGTAAGAAAAAAAACTTACGAAGATACAAGTCAACTCCTGGCATAAAACTAACAGAGACCCACCACCGTGGTGCACCGTGGGGGTCCAAATCAGAATAGAATTCAGTTTCATTGATGATCTCTTCTTTCAAGCCAGGCCAGGCAACTGACAAACGAAACTCTCTAAATTAGGTATGAATCCTATTACATATAAACGTGTAATGTTTGCCCGAACCTCAAGAACGTTTGGTTTAAACCCTCAACGCTAAAACAAAAGTTGAAGGGGATGATGAGAGAAAACGATCAACACTAAAATCAGGCTTTTTCAAATTTTTGCCCTTGTGGTAAAAGTAATACATATTATTTTTTTAAGTTCTCCAAATCGTCTGATTTTTTGAACTCGGAGGTTTTTCGACATGAAAAACTCGAATCTGAAAGAATTTTTAGATTTTGATCGTAGAAAAGGGTTGAATCAAAGCGCTCGACCTTCCTGTACCTATAAGTGAAAATAATAAAATGTTAACAATTTTGTTAAAAATAAGGTTAAATATAGATTTTCGAATCCAAAATTTTATTAAAATCAATTCTGAAAGTCTATAATCATACTATAAATTAATTTTGTCATAAAAATAACTAAAAAATTTGCGCATACCTTAATGGATCAGTTTCGGCTCCAATCGGTAAAGAAAAATTCGAAAACATCCTATGATGTAACCCGTCCAACTCGTGACTAGGCATCTCACTAGGCAATTCAATCGATTCTTCAAGAACATAATCTAACTGGATTGAAACATTTATTGACGATGGATCAGAAATTGGGCAGTTCTAAAATTTAAGATTTACATACAGTCTAACTGATATTACTCATAAAAATTTTTGATTGAACGCGTAAATGTTCATTGGACGCGTAAATCGTCTATTGGACGCGCAAACTGCGCCAGAGCCAAAATTTGCATTAATTTTTAATTTGAACAAATTTTTCTGGCTATCCAAATGCATATGACCTACCACTCTTTCCTTAAACATATCAATTATGCCGGACAAATAACGGTGTTTAGTAAGACCTTGCTTCAAATGACTTCCGTCAAAATTTACACAAGCATTTCTGTTCTGAGATATTCCTGCGTACATATATCGAATTGTTTGATCATACTGTACAAAAATTGGAAGTGAGCTAAAAAGAGATTCGAAAAAAATGCATTTTTTAAAATTGCTATTCCTCTCTAAGGGTGTCACTATATCGAGAAAGCATTGTACTCACCATTCTGTATTGATCGTAGCTATGCTTATTCCAGAAAGCAGCATATTCAAAAAATCCTCCTTATCAACACAAGATGCATGGTCAAGAACCGGTGTTAAAACGAGAAATTCGTAGACTCCAAACTAAAAACTGAGGTAGCTCTACAACAATAACCTAATCTACCTGAGAAGTAATTAAAGAAGAGGTACAAAAATCGCTTTCTTGTGAAAATAAATCCTTTGCTGTAACGTGTAAATGCGCGAGTTCATCTTCATCTTGACTATCCGAATCCGGTTGATTTGAGGGCAAAAGTTCTTCAGGATAGTAATGAATTAAAAAGAAAGTAATCTTTGAACCATAGCTAATCTTTTCACTTTGAAAACCCCATTTGCAGTTTTGAAGAAAGTCCTACAAAAATATGAAACGATGAATTAAGATAACATGTCAAAAGGATTCTTGTCAAATGGATCGTGTCAACTAAGCCTATGCTAGAAAAATACGATTTTTCAGTGTTATTTTTAATCAATTTTCTGCATTTTCGTGTCGAATGGGTCGTGTCAAACAGTAGTTATTTAGAGAGTGAGGGGCGGCCCCTCGAAAGTGAAAAATTTTCCTAATGGTCCCCTTATGATTTTGCCCAAAATGTTAATTTTTTTAAAATCTGGTCCCCCCCCATTAAGATTTTTCACCAAAAATTTTCTGAGCATTTTCATCTTAAAACAATCATTTTTCAAAAAAATATTCGCCTGGCGGCCAAAAAAAAATTAAAAATTGATTTCCACGCTCGCTCTCTCCCTGAAATTGGATCATGGATACGCTACTGGTGTCAAACTTTTCGTGTCAAAGGTCCCTATGCCCGGCTTCCGCTTACTTTAGGAATAGGATCTGCAGATTTTCTCCGAATTCCATCCGTTTTACTACCACCAAGACCCCAATCATGAACTACAGTTTCTAAAGCCGCTGCGAAACACTCCAACTCTGTTACGGTTGTAAAATCGTTTATCTCAAAAATTTCTTCATTGCCTTCAATAAGCTCGCCAAATGGTGAATCTCTTGACATCTTACTAAACATTTTCGGTGAAAAATTTATTTCGTTTACAACAAAAATAAAGTTAATCAAAACGAAATGTTTTTACATCGTGATTTATATAGTCAGAAAAATTGGAATAGTTAAACAATTTATTCAACAAAAAAATCATAAAACTAAAATAAGAAACAATGTTTAGAATTTCGTCTATCCACCTAATATAATTGGGAAGAGATCATTAATCACATGACAAAGAATCACAAATTTTTTATTTCACTGATAGCTATAAATAATTTGGATCGTATTGAAAAAAGCAAAAATTAAAGAAGGCAAAATAAGTAGGCACGTTTGAGGAGTTTTATTTTATCGGAAAAAACATGATGGAACAATAAGTAAAGCGTGTTTATAATTTGTAAATTTTTAAGAGAGTATCTCTGTAAAGCGTCCAAGTCCCGGACCCAGTTTTTAAAAGTTCATTACTTTAGTTTCATATATAATGTACATTTTGAAGCTAAAAAATCGAAATGTTTATAGTTTAAGGTAAAAATCCGCTGTTAAAGCTAGTGCTTGAGTGGAGGGGGGGGGGATAAAATGCAAAAGGAATTATTGAAAAATCGTTTGTCGTTAAAAAGTTTAGATTTTTGAAATAGGGGTATTGTGTATGTATGTAAGTAGGGGGTATTGTATATGTTTAGCTGTGTATGTAAACTTTGAAGTTAAGTTAATAATCTCGACAAGGATAGCGTATTAGGCAAAAAGCCTCCATACAGCTTTAGAGAGGATCTATAGAGGTTTGTATACCATCTCATGATTCTGAGGTGGAAGAAAGCTATTACAGCTACTAGGCCATTTCAACATGTTTTATGAGGTTTCCGAGTCATTCTGAGGTGGGCACAGTTTCTCGAAACACTTTACTGGGATCGCGCTGCTGTGGTTTCGAAAATTCCTAGAGCCGAAAAATTTTGAATCATCTTTTGGCTTTACTTCACTCGTTATAAAAAATACATAATATACCAAAATAAAAAAATACAGTCGACTCTCGATTATAAGGGCTTGCACTAATTCGTTCCGAAATTTTTGAGATCACTAATGTGCCACTAATAGCATCACTAATTCGTTCCGACATGTTCTGGGACGATCACTAATAGGCCGTTCCGACACGCGAATTTCGAGTTCCGTCGGAACACGTTTCGGAACAATTTCTTTTATAAAATTTCAACAAAAAATCTAGCTCCAAGCGGGATTCGAACCCGCTATCTTGTGGCCACGAAGCTACTGCTTTGTCACTGCAACACCGAGGCATAAAAAGCGCAATCTCTGTTGAAATTTGGTGAAAAATCGTTCCGACATGTCGCGACACGTTCCGATGTCAGAACTCGAAATTCGCGTGTTTGAACGCGCCGGAACGCCGTTTCGACGTCGGAACGGTCTATTAGTGATCGTTTCGAACGCGTCGGAACGAATTAGTGCAAGCCCTAACCCACCACCTCGATAAACCGCCGTACTGAGCTCCCGTTGAAGACTTTTCGAAAACACCGAAAATTTTCGGTGTAAAAGCCTTCCGCTAAGACGCCACTCTAGTGTGGCCGCCACCTTTGGTTCGATATCCAGACTTGGCGGATTAGCGAGAGTCGACTGCCATAGTAAAAATGAATTGATATATTGCATGATACATTGGCATAAAGTTTTGAAATTTAAAATTGTATATACAGGGTGGGCTTAAAGTTCTCGATCACTTTGAAATTTTATAATTACACAAATTTCGAAAACATCATTGAACTGGAATTATAAATTATTTTGACGCTTTTCTAAACATGCAATATAAGTATTTCATGAGGCTTTAACATTTTTTGTAGCAAAAATGGCAGAATTTCGTCCAGCAATTGTGCGCGAAGGTTATGAAAATGGATATGGAGAGGTGTATTTCATCATACCGGAGGAGTGGCCAGCTCATATGAATGCGCTGGATTCATCAGTCTGGAGCGTTCTGGAAGCGGAGCCTGTTCTAAGCTTCAGTGACGAAATCAACTTCTCCATATCCATTTTTCATAACCTTTGCACAATTGCTGGACGAAATTCTGCCATTTTTGCTACAAAAAAGTGTTAAAGCCTCATGAAATACTTATATTGAATGTTTAAAAAGCGCAAAAATAATTTATATTATAATTTCAGCCCATGATTTTTCGAAATTTGTGTAATTATAAAATTTCAATGTGATCGGGAACTTTAAGCTCACCCTGTATAGTTTTTATGAGCTTTTTTGAATGATACAACGAGATCGCATTAAATTATACACTAAGAATCGAATTTATCCTACTACATTAAACGTGTAATGTTTGAGTGTGCAGACGATCTCGGAAACACTTGATTTAAACCCGGAGGGCTAGAAAGTTGTAGGGGATGATGAGAGAATACGATTGACACAAAAATCGGAGACAAACAAATTTTTCACTTTTTATCTCTTGATTATTTTACTTTAGAGTAAAATCGCTAGGGAGTGCCGCTCGGAGAAACTGTGAGCGTGTTAGCGCTCGGCCCCGGTACTATAAATTTATAAATAAATGAATTTTAGATATCAACTGGCTGTTTTACTTACACTTTTTGCTAAACTCTGTTTCCTGAATTCATAATTTGCGAGTTGAGCCAATCATGTCAATAAACACGATTTTAATGAAGTTTATTGAAATTCAGGCAACTTTTTATTGCAACTGCAATAAAAAATTTTCAATGTTCAGGAAATAGAGTTCAGTTTCTTCAAAATTGATGATGATCAATTATCAAGAGCCAAAATTGAGCTTGTTGGCACAAATCACTATCTAGTCGACTATAACTATCCAAAAATTTGAAATTAAATTTTCTTCTTTTTCTCTTTACTACCGAGTTTCACAACAAATCCTGAACCGCCTTTTTCTTTCTTTTCTTGTTCTTTCTTACGCTTTCGAACACATGTAGGACAATACCAAGGCTCATTTTCGGGTGGAGCAGATATCAATCCAACACAAATCCTAAAAGACAACAAATTAAAAATATAAGCAAAGTAAAGTTATACCAATGAAACCAATTATCGCAGCCGTCACATGCAACCATGTCAGCTCCTTCAACATAGGCAACGGAACACACGGGGCATATCCAAACTTTGTCATCTTCTTCCTCACCTGGTTCAGCATGTGGAGGAGCTAGTGGTTTTTTAGGCTTGATAGTATCAGAAAATAGGAAATTCATATCCGTCTAAAATAAAGTTATAACTAGTTAACATTAATACAAGAGTATACCTTTGGAAGTTTTTTCTTTTCCTTTTTAGGCTTATCGGTACTTATTCCTTTGTCAGCTGAATCCTGTTTAATCAATTTGGCATTTTTCTTTTTTATATGTGTCGAAATTTTCTCAGTCCGAGGTTTTCCATCTAAAAATTTGTATAAAAACATTTCTTATTGACCTTTACTTTTACTAGCCACTTTAAGTGAAGCCGACGGTGGTAGTCCAACAGCTGATGGTCTTTCAACTTTGTTCATTTCAGGCAAATTATTTTTTGGTAATGAATTCGTTTTCTCTTTCTTTTTGGAATCACTAAAAAAATTGATAAGGGCGATTTTGAAATTAAAAATGAATGAAACAAATGAACTTTAGAATGAAGAAATTGATGAGTGGCATGTGTGCTGGCAAGAAAAAGTAAAAGAAAGCTAATTGCAAAAATGAACTTTTACCTCACTCCCAATTTCATCTAACCAGATTAATGCCAAGGATAAAAAAAAAACAAAAAAGTCAATAAAATAATGCTTCAAGGAAGCTTATTTTTTATACTCAATATGGGCTAGAAAACTTGTATAAAAAAGCTCACAATATAAGAAATGACTCATTGAGTAGGTTCGCGAATACATGATGATCTCATATGCTATAAAATAGGATAATGGGCTGCAAAAATGTTACTCGAAAGCATTTTACCAAAATATTTTCTTTTTTGCGATAACAAGAAAATTGATAATTTTGGGATTTTTTAATGTCCGATTAATTGTTCTCAAACAGATCGTTATTGGGTTGTTGACGTTTCGAAAACTTATGTGCAAAAGTGCAAAAAATTTCCGTCGGGAGTCGAACCTGGGTCCCAAAACCGTTGGTCAATTTTCGAAATGTCAACTTTTATGATTTTTTAAAATCATAAAATTGTTTCGAAATGTCAAGTTTCGAAATGTTAATTTTCGAAACGTCAACCAACCCGTTATTGATGTTTAGAAAAATTATTCAAGGAAAAAATTATTTAGTTCGTTCAAAATTTAGTCCTAGAATTTTCAACAAAGACCTATAGCAGCATTTTAACATTAGTGCCGATAGATGGCTGATTCAATGCAATCGCCTTTGTGTACGTTCTAATAGAAGCAAATCGGAAGACATACATAAATAACACTATTTTGAACATCAACGAGCATACACGGCACGGTTTTGTCAATTATATAATAAAAGCTTTCCTACAAGTCATCAGACAGAAAGAGATGGAACAAGGAAAGAGAAAATTTAGTAAACAAGTTGAAACTTTCTAGGAAATTTATGTTCATTGTTTGCCACAAATTTGTTAGTATGATTAATCGGAAATAGAATTTATTAATTCCACTAGTGCACCTAAATCTTATATGAATCACCACCAGGTATTGAGGGGGCATTTTTGTTTTAGTCAATTTTGGAAGTCAAAATTTTCTTCAGAAAAATTTTCGGAAGTGGGATTTTTAGAGCAATTAAATTCCAGAAGTTTGAAGTCGATTTTTCATGCATTTTTTGTGCATTCCGATTTCCGGAGGTGCGCAAAGCCCTCAAATATGGAGGGGGCACCACCAGGTATGGGGGGAGTTTTTTTGCCAAAATGAAAAATTGATATTTTATATAAGAAAAATTTTAAAAATAGTGAAATTTTTTTATAAAAAATGACATTTTTTCAAAAATCTTTCAAAATTTCAAAGCATAAGGGGAGACCCTTAGGGTTTTTCCGGTCTCCGGCCGAAATGGAGGGGGCACAGGTCCTATAGCTACGTCCTTGTCTACACCACTGCCTCCAAGGGCGTAGCTGGCTTTTCAAAATCTGCATTTTATAGTCTTTAAAAATGAAACATACGTATTCGGATAGCCCATATACGAGTTTGAACTTATCTTTTTGTCGAAAAAAATTTTGATCTCACCCCTTGGGCTAATTTCCGAAAAAAAACTAAAAACTGTTCGAAATATAGGTGCCCCCATACCAAATTTTCTGAGGAATCTTTTGCGCGAAAAATTTAGGCTTTTTTCGGAAAATTGACTTGCATATTTTGAAAAAGCCAGCTACGCCCTTAACTGACCCCATCCTCCAATTTATCTGGGAAGCATTGATAGTACTTTCTTCGAAATTCGAATAAGCTGGAATGACATTATCCTACGTAGTATATTATGCCTATGTATTGAAAAAGGTTTCATATAACATATATTATGTCTATGCCTAGAGGGCATGGCCCCCTGTCGTCCGAGAATTAAAGGAAAAATGCAATTTTTGAGGAAAATTTTCACGTTTAGCCCCCTTCGTGGATTAACCCTAGCTACGCCTTGTGTCTGTGCATTGAAACGATTTATTGTAACTCAAAACTATACTCAACCTCAACCACTTCATACTTTAAAATTTTATTAGAGACCAGAAAAGAATAGGAATAAAAAAAATACAATACACGACCCGATATAACTAATATATACACAATCACGCAAATAAATCTCGATGTAACCAAAATTCTCTATACCTTGTAAGTTTAGGAGGTATAATAGTTTCATTGTTGATAGATATATTATTGGTAGGAGTAATGGTTTCTCTTGGGGTTTCAATTTTTTCCTCAGATGATCTTCGTTTTAATGTTGGCACTTTTATCTCAGGCTTTGGCACATCGGGAGTTTTGCATCCGAAAAATGACCATTTCTTAGTTTCTGAAGCAGGTCTCTCAGGGATTTCTGACTTCACTTCCAGTTTTGGCGCTTTTTGTTGGGCAACTTCAGATTGAGTTTGACTAAAATAAAAGAAAACGATAATACATGAAACCGGATAGAAAAGAAGCACAAAACAACATACACTTGCTCACTTGAAGGCACTGGTTGCGTTCTAGGAATTTTTAAAGGAGCTACAACTTGTTCAGCTGATTTTCTTACGGGTGATTGTTGCGGGGTATTGACAAGACTTGTTGATGGTGAAGGCCCGAGGGGTTTGAATTTTATTTTTAAAATAGGAACCTTGAGTGTTTCATCAATGTGTGGCTCTAAAAATACAAAAATTAAAAAAGATATATAGTAATTTTTTACCGTCATGATCATGTTTTCTCTTTTTCTTTTTATGTAAATGTGAATTCATATCATCATCCTTGTGATGCTTACGCTTCCGTTCTTCCTTCTTCTTTTTGCGTTCTTCTTCGGTTTTTTCCTTCTTTTTCTTCTTCTCTTTTTTCTTTTCGATAGATTCGATGTGTTGTGGGACTAGGGGATGCTAAAATTATGGGATGAATCTAATTGTCTTTTTAAATTTTGGGGTTCCAAATAATATCATTATTGTGATATCACCTTTATGATTATATCTCGAAACATAAAGATAAATAGACTCAGCACGGAATTTATCGCTCACAGAATTCAGAGCCCAGTGCTTCCGTTAATCGCATCATTGTCTATGTATGTATACATAATACCCAATTGATTTTGAACCCCTGTGACTTGCACCATCTGTTAAATAGGTACATTCTGAGAGATTGTTCGATTTCCCCAATATAGCTTTTTAGACACGGATTTTTTCAATATAGGGTATTCATCTATGGAGATTCGTAGATTATTATTTTAAAAATTTCAAGAAAAAACTCAAATCACAAGATTTTAAGTCAACTCTACAGAAGGTCCCAATACTGCGTTTTAGTGTTCAAATAGTTTGTGTATTACAACGAGAACCTGAAAACTTGACATAAAATTAGCTACACCATTAAAATCTCTATAGATGAATACCCTGTATTGAAAAAATCCGCGTCTAAAATGCTTTTTTGGGCGCTGAAATCGAACAATCTCTCAGAATGTGCCTATTTGACAGGTGGAAGTTCCATTTCCGCTACTGTAGCTATTGTGAATACCTCAAATTTTTCCACTTCGACAACAACTGGGGGTGTTTTTAATGGTTCTTCAACAATTTTAGATTTCACAATTTGAATTGGCTCGATAATGGATTTTGGTGGTTCATTGTTATGTTTTTGATAGGTTTCAGTTAGTGCAATTGTTGGTAGAGTGGGGGTAAAGGATTCTTCTAAACGTTTCCGTTTCTTTTCTTTTCTTCTTTGCTCTTTTTCTTCATGACTTCGTCTTTCCTTCTTTTTCTTCTTTTCTTTAATTGGGGATTTTTGAGAAGTGGTAGTTGACTAAAAAATTGGTGTAAAAAGGTCAGACATAAATTTTTTATTATGCAATCATGAAAATTTTATTATAGTATGTTAAGAATTCTCACTTTTATTTGAAGCATATCTAATGAAATTTGCGGCAATTTGACGGATTCATTTGTTGGTATAGATGGCAAAGACTCTTCGACTTGAGATGTTTCTATCGAGTTTTGATACTCATCCTGTACAGCGCCATCATTTTCCATAGTTAAACCCGGTGGGAAAGACGTGGGCAACGACTCGTTTGTAGAAAGCGGTACACCTTGCACAAATGGCTGTGTATTAGAGTCTTCATTGCTTTCCGCTTTAAAATTTTCTGTTAAAAAAATATATTCTCAAAAGAGTATAAAGTATTACGTAATAAAAACGGTGCTTGGTCAGGCATGGAGTTGGGTGCAAGATCGGTACTAATGTCAGCTACCCATGGAAGTACTGGTTCTAAATTATTGATGTATAAAATATCAATATAATATAAGTCTGTGTTAAAAAAATTGTTAAAAATTTCTACATGGGGAATTTTTCTTCGTGCTAAAAATTCTTACGAGTTTGTTCTGAAGTTCCAGGCGCATTTGATTTCAAATCTGGCATCCCTGAATCAGGAACAGTGCTTGAAATCGTCGTAGTATCAGCAGCTGCATATCTAGGACCCGTTGTACTTGAAACCTTAGCTTCTTGACTCGCTCGTTGTCCATTCCGTTCATTCTTCTTTCCACGCTCTCGTTCACGGTCTTTGTCCTTATCTTTCTTTTTCTTTTTAGACTTTTCCTTTTTGTGCTCTTTGGGTTGTTTCTCTGTTAGCACATAGTCTTGAGTGAGGGGCTTGATGTCAATCTAAAAGAAAAAATATAGTGGAATAATTGTATTGGGTCGTTATGAAAGAAACGAGCTTTTGCAGGTTCCATTAAATCTTTATAAAACCACTCCTATGGGAGTTTTCTATCGAGGAATCGATTGCACGCATTCTGAAGCCTGAAAACGCTTCCCTCATCTTGATTCAGGGAGGATGTGAGTGTATTGAAGCGAAAATCTCATTAATCATAGTCAGGGAAGCGTTTTCACACTTCAGGAATGTGCTCAATCGATTCCTCGCATAAAATAAAATTACCCTAAGAAAGTGATTTTTAAAACGAAAATCCAAAATAGCTTCCATGGCCCTGAATCATGGAAGAATGCGATGTATTAAATCGAAAATTGCCTGAATCAAGGTCAGGCAAAAATTTTCATGCTTCAAAAATGCGAATAATCGATTCCACGCATAAATTTACCCATGAAGATTGATTTTCTGATGAAAATACGAGACTTTCTTCTAGATGCAATTTTGAAAAGCTCGTTTCTTCCATAACAACCCAATATTAGCTTTGCATAAAATGCTATAAAGGAGGAAGTCCTTCTTCCTCCTTTCTACCTTTCTACCAGGCATGCTCAGCCTCTTCATACTTCCAAATTTATATTATTAAAAAATCCTTACTATTACATCATTCTTCTCAAACTTTTCAACTGGAATTTCAATTTTCGGAATATTTTCAACTGGGATTTCTTTTTCTTCAACCACGGGAGGAGGTGAAACGTTTTTTGGAGGTTGTTGTGGCCTTATATGGAATCCTAGTTCCTTGATTGTTTTCCCAAGAAAAGTTGGAAAAGTGGTAGGTCGAACACGACTTCCTTTCCTGAAAGACGCTTTTAGTCCTTGACTAGATTCTCTTATCGAGGTATCTTCGATTATAATGTCGATTTGTTGTTGGGAAGCTAAAAGCATTAGCTAGAAATTTAAAAAAAGGTTTTGTATACTAGAAGGTTGCGGTTCACTGGCTTTCGAAGTACTGGCTGTTGGTTTTGGCCTTGGTTGCTCTTCTTCAATCCATTCTCTATGAATAGCTGGTAGAAAGACAGGAAAATCATCTTCTAATCTTTGAACAAGTTCACGTTTTGATATGGGTCCTCTTATGTCATGTTCTGGTTTTGATAAAGGGAATAAAGGCACCTAAATTCAGAAATTAAAATTTTTTTGAAGGGTGGATTGAAACGAAAATCGCTTAAATAGTAGTCAGGTAAATTTTTTTCATACTTCGAAAATGCGCGCAATCGATTCCTCGCCTAAAGTTACCCCTGGAAGATGATTTTTAGAAAAGAATCCAAAATACTCTGAATTAAACAAAAAAATACTATAGTTATTGAAGCGAAAGTCGCCTGAATCAGGATTAAGAGGATTTTTTCATGCTTCAAAAATGCGCGCAATCAATTCTTAGCATAAAATTGTCCTCGAAAACATTGCCAACGAAAATTTTTTCCATAATTTTCATGGGTATCTCCACTACTTTCAAAATCACCAGTTATTTCCACCCACCCTGTATATCATTCTAAAAAATAGTACCGGCTTTTGAGGAGGAAAACTTTGAACTTGTTTGAGGTAGTCATGTAATTCTTGCAATTTAATATGTCGATTTCTGAAAGCTTGATTAACATCACTTATATTAAGCTGTGATCTTGAAGCTAAATATAGTTGCATAATTTTTTGTACTCTTTTTACGAGAACCTACCATGTTCGGCAACACTTTTAGCATCGCGACATAATAAATCAAAATATTTTTTCATCAAATCCGAAAGAATGTTAACGCAAGAATTATTGGCACATGTAAAGCCCACATTTTCTAATATCCTTGCTGTGGCCTGATTAGTGAAAAATTTACCCGCATCATCGGCAGACTCCAATGTGGAGTTCATCTAAACTAGCTAAAATTATGAAATTTTTCACAATTCATGGAGAACATAATGGATAAAAAACATGATAACAAATCAAAACTCGGATTATAGAAATTAGGTCAAGCGAGTCGCCTGTCTTATGGATAAAAAGTGAAATGTACCCATGTAAACTTGTATAAATATGTACAAAAAAGATCTATTTGATTAAAGGGTAATAAATGATTATAAAAGTAAAAATTTACAAAAATTGAATATCGTGAGAAAACAATAACATGCTACCCGCCAGGTTTTGCGGCCGATAGCAATCATCAAAGCAAGCCACACGCGACTCCCGACGACCGACTTATGCCAAAGCTATGCGATACGAAACAAATTTTCGTTTTAGAATTTTCTCTTTTTCAAATGGGGCTTTTTGAATGATTCTTTTATAACCCAAATTTTAAATTAACCGCTCAACTTTACATAACACGATGGTTCAAAATGGAAAAATGGGTATTGGGCGAAATCTTAAAAACAAGTAATACTATTAGATTCAGCTTAACAAGTAAAACTAGTACCATATTGTACATAGAGGTGACAGAATCTCATAGCCGAGTGGTTAGTAACCAGACGCCTCTGTGTACAATATGGTACTAGTTTTACTCATCTCGTTGAGCTGAATCTAATAGCATTACTCGTTTTTAAAATTTCACCCAATACCCATTTTTTACATTTTGAACCGCCGTGACAAAATCATAAATATAAAAAACTGAAGTCTCTGTCCGTATGTACACGCAAGATCTCAGGAAACAGTCACCGCGAGGTCTCAGGAACGGTAAAATGGATTGACATACGGTCTTTTTTAATCAGTAGTAGGTAGGGGATAGGTGTGCAGGAAACAAAAAAAGAAATCGGAGACAAGAGTTTTTTTCATTTTTTAACACTTGGGTACCAAGGGAAAAAAATCGAATTTTCAAAAAATTCTCCAAATCGGCTTGATTTTTTGTACTCGGGGGTCTCTCGACATGGAAAACACGATGGCGATATTATTTTTTAACATAAATTTTTGAAAAATAAAAAATTAGGAGGTTACTCCCTAAAAATATGCGAATTTCAAAATGGTTCCAAATCTGCTAATTTATTATGTGAAGAATCGACTATGCGCATTTTAAATACCTGAAAAAATCTAAATCTACTCGATCCTGATCCAGGCAATTTTCGACTCAATACCCACCCTTTCCTTAATTCAGAGTCAAGGGGGCTTTTTGGAATATTTTCTAATATTCCGAGAGTAATTTTATGCGAAGAATGTAGTGAGCGCATTGTCAAGCTACGAAATTTTTCTTCACCTGATTCAGGGAAAGGGATGGGTGAATTGGAAGTTGATTTTTTGAAAAATCCAAAGTACCCTGAATCAGAACTGGATTAGATTTCAAAGCGAAAATTGCCTGAATCAGGGTCAGATGGATTTTTTATTGCATATGTGCGCAATCGATTCTTGACATAAAATTACCCCTCCCTCCCCCCCCCAATTTTATTAAAATAATGTTTTTGTTTTAGAAGTTTTAAATTGTTGAAATAAAAATTCTGCGAAAACTTTAAATCATCCTGTATTCCTTGATTTTGAATGATTATTTTTGTTAAAATTTCAATCATTTTGAAAAAACAGTTCGGCAAATCTATCGGTTCGAATGGTTAGAAACGATTTTAAAAATCGGTTCGGGGCTCGAGTTTGAAAACCTATCGGTTCGGATAAAATCATCGGGTCGGTTCGCCCAACTCTACTACATACTAGTTATTTAAGAGATGCTAGTTATTATATGTTGTGCTTACACTCTTACAATTTTACCAAATTCCCATAATTGATTTTAAAAAAAATTAAATAATGGCATTGTGAATTTTTTAAATTTTACTGATAGATTTTTTCTGGTCCCCAAGAAATCCCGGATAAATCATTAACATACAGTACAAATCACCTACAACACCACCTCATTTGTGGAATGTAAGCTTTTGAAAAACACAACGAACCAAAATTAACTATGAAAGAAAAAAAACTAAAAAGGCCTTGAGGCAAACTTTATTGATTGGTTTATTGATAGAGATATTGTTTAAATCTTTTTTATTGTTTAAATCAATAAGAAAGAAATTTTTATATATTATTGATTAAGTACCGATCGCTCCACGCTTGCGGTTTCTCGGAGCGCTCTGAAACCTACTTAAAAAATTGAATTTTTTATCTTTTGAGAGTTTTAAACATGTGTAAATGTTATGCACGTAAAATTTTTTTCCGATTCGACCCTTCATGAGGTCAAAATTCAAAAATTCCTTCGAATTTGTGTTTCCCCTACCCGAAAAAATCAACCGATTTGGAGAATTTTTCGCTTTGGTCCTCCAAAAACAAGGGTAAAAAATGAAAAAAATTTGTCTCCGATTTCGATGATTTTGGTGTCAATCGTCCCCTAGTCAGATTTTTTTATTTAGTGTGTTATATACTAAAAACTAGAGTAGGGAAAACCGATTAAATCGTTCGGTCTTTTTATCGGTATTCTAACCCTTCGGTTTCAGTCGGGTTTTTATCTTTTGGTTTCCGTTTGTTAAACAAAATTTTCGCGATTTTTTTGTTGAAATTTGCCGATTTTAAACTGAAAGTGCTAAGAAAAAGGCATTTTTTGGTGAAAAATGATGCTTGTTGATTAAAAAATGAAATTCTGGAAATTTAAAGAGAAAATTTGGTCATTTTTAATGAAAAATAATTTTTCGGTTTTTTAACTTTCGGTCGGTTTTTAAAACATGCGGTTTCAGTTCGATTTTTTCGGCTTCCATACTCTACTACAAACTATGATGATGAAAATGAGCTAGTAATGAAAAACTGAAGATATGATGACTTGGGTAAATTGATTATCATATTCCCGAAGCCTAAAAATGTTTCCTGATTCAGGGAAGATATGTGCATTGAATCGAAAAAAGACATCTCACCAACTACGCAGCGCCTCAAAAAACTAATATGTGCATATTGAAGAGCAGCGTTGGTTTCTTATAAATGAAAAATTTCATCGAAAATGGCTCTCCCTATGTCTAAATAAACTGTTTGAAATTCATGTGAATTTTACAAAATATTGCAAACGTTATTGGAAAAGTACACTTAGTGCGGGTACCATACCTCTATATATTGATTTTTCAGTTATGATACACGATATACTATACTAGGAAAATAATGCGTTTTAATAATTTTAAAATCTTTTCTTTACTATTCTTAACATAGCCTGAACATTCATTTCCGATGCGGATTGTTTGTTCAGGCACATTTGGCCTTTGTGTTCCAATTCATTATCTCAAATTTAGTCGAGAAAGCATCAATGAAAAATAAGACTGCTTATTTTTAAAATCCCAATTTCTTGCTAACATTCAAAAATCAAAAATATAGTTCAAATTAATGATTTAAAAAATTTATCCCATATTTAACGCAGCTCGTAGGGGGGCTGCGTATTGTTTGGTTTGTTTCTTACTAGAGTTTGAAATTTTTGCCTTTTGCAATTCATAAAATTATTGTCATGAGAAAAAATGGGAGGGTGGAATATTACGTCACGTATTTTATCAATTGTTTGCTCAATTTTGTAATTTTTGAGCTATTATTTTTATGAATTTTTTATGTTTGTACTCAAAGTTCTCATGATTTCTACCACCCACTATTTGATTTTTTACTTGTTAATTTATTCTTTTTAATATCTTTACTTATATATTTTACTATAAAAATTCAATCAATTTATAATAGATTGAAAATATTGGTGTGTTGGTTTTTAACACTCGGATGCTTGACAAATTTTTTACTCGAATCAAGACACGGCCATTACAAAAAAGCTTAAAATTTTAACGAGGTATACACAAAAATGGGGTCCTAGACACCCTAGTCGGAACTTTAAAAAATTTTTTCATATTCATAATCAGCATGAAAAATTGTCTTGATCCGATTAAAATTTTTTGTCAAGCGTCAGAGTGTTAAATTTAACTATACACATTTTAACGTATTTGTAAAATGCATTAAAAAAAGGAAGAACATGAGCATCTGTTCTAAGACTTTTGATGAGGTTTAAAGACATGTCTCAGATGTATTTATATAGGCTGTTATTTTTTACACTTCATTTGAATCTTTTATTGTTGAATCAAAGTATCTTCTTATATAAAACGTGTAATGTCTGTTCGGACTAACTTTTGCAGGTTAAATCCAAACTATAAAAATATAACACGAGTTAGAGGACGAAGTTCTAAGATTTTGGATTCCAAAATCGAGGGGGCGTAGGCAGAAGAGTCGGCTAAAAAAGGCTAATTTTTCCCTAAAAACATAAGGGGGACCTTTATGTGTAGGGATTTTTTTAAATTTGGCCTACTAGGGGGCACCCTCCTTTGCCAAGCCGTTGGGAAGGAGTACTCCACTGAAAAAATCCTAAAACTATAAACGTGTAATATGTGCCTGTGGTTCCAGACGATCTCGGAGACGCTTGATTCAAACTACAGACGCTAAAACAAAAGTTGTAGGGAACGATGAGAGAAAAAGTTTGACATAAAAATCATCGAAATCGGAGAAAAAAATTTTTTCACTTTTTTGTGAAAAAGTCGGATATACCTATGGGTATAAACTACTGTAAAACTTATACTCTACGGTATGAAAGCGCTCGGAAGTACCACTCTGAAGCGACGCTCGGGAGCGTCGCTTGAGACGCTCCCGACTTGGGATTGCTGCTCGGAAGCGCCTCCCAAGAGTGCCGCAGGCGTTCGGTTTCCAGTTTATTAGAAAAAAATTGTTGAACTAGAATACCAGAGGTGTTATATATATTGAATAAAATCGAATGTCTCATTTATTACGTCAAAAATATGTCTTTTATACGTTTTTTATTATCTAAAATTATGGCTAATATTAAAATGTTCATTTTTGACTGTCTGGGCATCAGAAATTTTATTTGTGAAATCCTTTTTACAATCTCTAACACGGAAAGACTGGACAGCAATTCTTGTCGCATTTTATGTTTTGAGCTATGCTCTTTCAAATGCACACAATGAAACATTTTTTTTGAATACTTTGCCCATAGTCGAAAATACAAAACAAAATTGGCACATATCGGAATTTGTTAGCATTTCGTGTAATAGCTATATCCTTTGTAGGAATTGAATTGAGAGATATACCCTGATTTTTTGACCGAGTTTTTGGCAAAGATTGGCATTTTAACTCGGTTACAAGGCTTTTCAGTCAAAGTGATCTTCACAAAAATGCAGCCCAGATCCCTAACAAAATTTTTTGATAAGATTAGGCATAACTTTTTATTGAAGCGAAAACTTGCTATAGGTGCCTATATAAAAGTTGTAGCGCAGATTCGCAGCGTTAAAATGATTGGCCAACGAGCTCTCAATTTAATTCCTACGAGAAAATATAGCTATTACAAGAAATGCTAACAAATTCCGATTTATGTCAACTTTGTTTTGCATTTTCGACTGAGACAAGGTATTCAAAAATTTTTTCATTGCACGCATTTGAAAGACCATAGCTCAAAACACAAAAAGCTACAAAAATTGTTGTCCGGTCTTCCCGTGTTAAGCCTAATTTTTTAGGATCTCATAATCAGTGTCGTAATTTTGGTCCAAATTTGGGGGGGGGTGAAATTTTTCCACGAAAATTTAAAAAATTTTAGATTGGTGGTGGAGGAGGGATTTTCACAGATTCCCCCTGTCCATAATACAAGTTCTATCCCAATTTAACAAGAAAATAATGGGGTGGATGTATGTATTTTAAGTTTAATACAACACTCTTTCGTGGGAATTCAATCCGATTAATTCGTTTATGAGTCGCTAAAATTGGTATTATTCTCTACCCACTTGTTTTGTCCTGTTTAGTTAATAGTTTTTTATGTTTATTACATTTCATTCGAATATTCTATAAAGTTTTTTGTTTATACGAGAAACTTTAAGAAACAAATATCCGTCATGTTCAAATATATTGTTTTGGCAGAACGAATGTTAATGCCCGCTCGGAAAATTTTAGCCTACTTATGAAAACGTATTTTCTTATTGATCATATATATTTTTAATATTTTGTTCTTTGCTGCAAGCTTGGTAAAGAAAACCATTTGATTTTTCATTTATTGTTCGCGCTTTTTATGTTTTAAGAATTTCGAGCATTTACAAGGGAAATGCTTTCTCCTTTCAGACTCTATTTCTAATTTATTTATTCTGACGCATATTAGAATCAAACATTGAAATATGACTGCTGATTCCGCTACTTTTGCATTTTCTCCATTAGGTTATAACTTTTAGTTTTCCGACAAAAAATTTATGACAACGATTCAAAATTTACTGTAAAAACAAAAAATGCTCCATTTTTATGAACTTTCCGAGTATCAACAAAAAATTCGAACTTTTTTTGCTCAGACTGGTCCTTTAAATCAAACGTTCCAAAGATCGTCTAGACAAACAAAGATTATACTTATTAGTAGTAGGATCTTTTTTATATCATATTAACATCCCCATACTAGGACAACCAAAATTGTTTTAAATCAATATTGCTTAATATTCAAGTGCAAATTTTTCTGAAATCCTTTTGATAAAAATGTATAAATCAATAAAACCAGTCCCGATGTTATTGATATAGATCAATATTCGGAGGAGGAGGATTATTTCTCATTATTCGATATTGTCGTGAATATAGGAGTCAATGTTTCGATCTTATAAATTAATATTTTTTGTAATCCTACTACATTAAGCGTGTAACGTGTGTCGACGTGTCCAAATGAAAACGAGAACGTTAGATTTAAACTCCCACTTCTAAAACAAAGGTTGTAGGGAACGATGATAGAAGACGATTAACACCAAAATCATTGAAATCGGAGCAAAAATTTTCATTTTTTGGGTATTAGTAAAATCCTTGTTTCCCACCAAAAAGTGTTAGTAATAATTAATCAAATTTTTACATTTCTAACGGGGAGCGTCACTCGGAGCCACCCCCCCCCTCCTACCGAGCGCGAAGCGCTCGACTCTCGGTACTTTAAAAAAATTTAAAATCAAAATTTTTCGTCAAAAACTCATAGATTATAATAATTTTACTTGTTTACACATTAGATCAACAACTGATGACATCATAAGTACATATTTTTTCCGCGTCACTCAGAAACCGCGATCCGCAATAGTTACTATATATGTTCACATGCTCATAAAATTTTTAGGTCATATATTTTTAGACCAATATTTTAAATAGAAAATGTGTATATGCATAAACTAATGGTTAAAAATGAAATGTTTCTCGAATCTAATTCTTATATCAATATTAATCCCCATCTCCTTAAATCTGACGGTTATGAATGTAAAGGCTATACCCTATCACAACATTCACCGAATCATAGGAAGACAACGGAATCGAAAGTATGGGGATCTCGAATATGGACCAACTTGAGGTTGTATTCGGTGGTATTGAGTATTGGAGCTGGCTCTATGTTTTTAGTATAAATAGTGATTTTTATAATTGAAAAGAAAATTTTTAGGTATCTTTAGACAGTGTTGTAGACAACCTTTTACCTGTTGCTTTACCTTATTTATTGACACTGTATCCTAATAAGGAGCATGGTAAGGAATTTTGATCAAAGATATAGGGACAATTTGCGGGGAATCGATTGCGCACATTCCCGAAACGTGAAAACGCTTCCCTGATTCAAGAAAGAGGATCGGTGTATTGAAGCGAAAATGTAAATAATTCGAATTTTAGCCGGAAACCGGCTGTCTAGGGGTTTTTCTTGGCGAAGAATCGATTGCGCTCATTTTCGAAACATGAAAAATTTTCCTGTTACTGATTTAAGAGATTTTCATTATCACATTTTAAAGACAATATGTACATTTTAGCTGACGTTATTTGGGAATGGATAGTTTCGAGTCGAATATATGGCGTAGCAGTCGGTTGCTTTCTATCTATACTATTATTTAACTGCAGTGCTAGAAAAATGCCTTTAGTTATAGCTTTGTTGATGGACTTGTTAGGAGGATTAATGTGTTGCCTAATTGTTTATTTTCCAAGTGGTGTTTATGTAGCTATTTGTGGGAGGTTTATAAATGGAATAGGTTCAGGAATAGCACAAGTAGAAAAATTTAAATTGTTCAACAACCAAATTAATTTTAGGTAGTCGGTTCTGCAATGTTAGCTGAAATTCCACCACTACATTCTAGAGGAACAGCTTTAGCCACTTTGGTATATATAAAATATATATATGATTATCTTTCTAAAAAATTTTTAAGACAGTTTGGGCTTGCCTTGGAGAATTAGTTGGTATGATAATAAGTTTGGATACTGTACTAGGAAGGCCGAATACATGGCATCTAGCATTGATATTGCCAAATATTTTGTTACCTATTGCACTTTTATGCTTAATTTTTGCACCAGATTCACCTAGATGCCTAGTTATGGCTTCGAAAATGGATGATGCAAAGAAATCTTTGGAGTTTTATCAGGTATGTAGCAAAAAACTCGATAAATTAAAGAATGTGATTCATGAACAAGCGTTTTGATAGATTGACTTCGCAAGAAACTTGAAGATAAAAGGTGTTCAAAAAGCTTTAGCTGATTTGAAATCATCATATCTCAGCGAGTTTATGCCCATTTTTTCATCGATGGGTCGTTGTAACGGTCATGGCTTTATCTATACTAAAAGTTTTTTGTATGACACCATACACCGCTATATTTCCTACAAATACTGATATTGACCATCACAGTTGCACAACCAGGGTACTCCCCGTAAAATTTTATCGGGGGGGGGGGTAGATCATGGGTCATAGGGTGGGATGGGGGTAGGTCATGTGTCACGGAGTGGAGGGGAGGGGAGTAGGTCATCGGTTCCCGAGTCGATGACAATTAAAAAAAGGTCGCCAATCTGCGGAGGGGGGAATGGGTCATAAAAACAAAAATTTTCGACCGGGGTCTGTGCAACTGTGTTGACCATGTTTTCGGATATGTCGAGTTATTAGCAGTCGTCAACTCCGCTTTTTGCTGTAATTTAGGCTGATTTTTTGCACTCGGTGGTTTGGCATGGCGATCACGATTCTGGCGAGTTTTTTCGTTTTTGACTCAAGGGGGTACCCCTGTTGAGAGGGGTATCCACCTCCCCCCACGCAGGATCAAAATTTCGGATTCCCAAAAATCTCTCCGTTTCGGCTGATTTTCTTAGCAGGGGTACTCCCTTGAATCAAAAACGAAAAAACCCGTCAGAATCGTGATCACCATGCCAAAAATCACCGAGTGCAAAAAATCAGCCTAAATTGCAACAAAAAGTGGAGTTGATGACTGCTAATAAGTCGACATAACCGAAAACATGGTCAATATCTGTATTTGTAGGAAATATAGCGGTGTATGGTGCCATACAAAAAAACTTTTGGTATAGATAAAATCCCACGCCATGACCGCTACAACGACCCATCGATGAAAAAAGGGTATAAACTCGCTAAGATATGATTATTTCAATTAGGCGAAGACTTTTTGAACACCCTGTATAATTAAAGTCGTTTTTTGTTGATCATAAGGACTCTTTAAAATTTTTCAAAGGTTGTTAGCTAGCTTCAATTTCTTCAATACTCTTATGCCTAAAGTTTGAACTCAAACAACTATTCAAGCTTTGGAAACAGTAATAAAAATTTTTTAGTGCGCCGAAGACTGGGAAAATTCTTTAAACGATATTGTCGAAGAATTCGAAGTTGATGATTCGGACACTAGTGATAGTGATGAAAGCACAAGCGCTCTTATAAATGGGAATCAAAAGAACAAACAGCAATCATCTTGCACTATCTCCAAACCACAGGCTTTTGATACAATAATTAGTCGTTTTAAAACGGGTCGCTTTGTAAGACCACTTTTGATTTCAGCCTTTGTGCAGACTTTTATTCATCTTGATGATTGGGTAAGGTATATGAAGTGTCAGATACATGTTATTTGACACTGTCTACAACAACGATCAATATTTTAGTTATGGATATCATATTCTACACAAGTCTTCGAAAATGCGGGTTTATCATCTCGAACTGCTATGCGAGCTTCTCTTTATATGTCCTTACCACAAGCATTCCTTAGCGTTTCATTGTTGTTTTGCTTCGATAGTTTTTCAAGAAGGTGGCTTTTAATTGCACCAACAATTGGCAGTATTATATGCTCAATTATGGCCGTTTTTGGTCTAATGAGATCGGATGGTAGGAAACCTTTTTTTAAATTTTTAGCAAAAAAATTTTAGGAAAATTATATGGCATTATCGAAATGTCACGAATGATGCCAATTTTTGCTGCAATTGACCTCTCTCTAGCAGCCTTCGCCAGTGAAAGTGCCTATAGTGTGGTGCCAGAATTGTTTTCACAGAAAGACAGAATTCTTGGCACTGCTATTGTTGGAATTACGCAAGTAAGATCTTTATAGTAAAAACTATTCGCTGTACCGGCCTATTGGCCGTTGAAGCGGCTAGAATTGAAGTTATAGTAAAGCTAAAGTAAGGCCAGTCGAGCCATAATGTCTGTGACTGTTGTAGCTAGTAGAGAAAATAAATGAAAGTTTGGAATGCATTTTGTTGTTGTTTAGAAAAGCAAAGTTGCCTGTTACAATTGGAATTGGAATTTTTTTTCGAAACGATTTAATAAGTATTACAAAATTCAAAATTTCAAAAATGAAAGTTGCCTGATTTTCAAAATTTGTTTTTTAAAAGGAAACTATAACTTTAAAAGACAATCAATCATTTCAATAAACACCTTTAAATTTAATCAGGCAATTTTTGATTCAAATTTATTTTGAATCAATTTTTAGTGTATTGTGAGTCTTGTAAAAGAGGAATATAAATATCCATTATTATTTTAGAATTTCTTTGGTGGAATTTTATCAAATGTAATTTTATCCATTGTGAATATTTATGGAACACAATATGTTTTGTTGCCTTTTATATTTTTGAATATTATTTATGTAATTGGAATTTATCAGTGGCTGCCTGAAACAAATGGAAAATCTTTTCAAGTGACAAATTATTTACAAAATTAAAAACAGTTCAAAATTTTAGGTCATAGCACAATATTTCAAGCGCCAACTTCCTGGATCTTCAGCTATCTTTGCTATCAAAAGATGGATTACGAACTTTACCAGAATCTTCAAACCCCTATTATCAGCTCCTTCATCCGTCAATGGAAGGAAGTTGACTAGTATTTGTGTAGTTATTGCTCAAGTTTTCTTATTTGCCTTTGTAATGCATATATTTTTAAGGACTTTAGCTTCATACTTTTTTATGTATAAGTATTCATAGTTTAGATAATTTTTATGGGTATTACTTTTTTTAACATATATCTTTTTATGGAGCTTTATGCTTGTTCCAATCTCGTCTGTGATATGATGTATAGATAATTTGTAAAATTTAAATAATTTCCTATACAAATGCCAAATTTTTTAATCTAATGTACTGATTTCATTTTTATAGCGAGTTTAGTTGTATCAATAAATAAAGAGATAGGGTGACAATTTTGGAAACTGTGCGTAGGTCTTATGTTTTTGTAACCTTTTGACGTAGGCTGATTTAAAGGAAAGAGGGGTCTCGTATCAGGATTTCATCTTTCTAGCCCGACGCACTCTTTGCGCACCGATATTACGCCGATTTTACAGATGTAGACGTCGCAAACGTCGACATTATAGACGCTAACACCACAATTAGCCGGTTTGGAGCCATTTTTGAAATTCGCATATTTTTCAATTTTTAGGAAGAAACCCCCAAATTTTTAAATTTTTTCAAAAATTCTTGTTAAAAAATAATATCGCCATCGTGTTCTCCATGTCG
>JAQGCP010000048.1:0-25954 GCA_034699885.1 Acrobeloides thornei
ATTTTTACATCATTTGCATTAAAATCAACCGCATTTTCAAAAATTAACAAAAAACATGCCACCCTCCCGAAGGGGGGCACTATATAGAGACTTTACTGTATTTGTAAAAATAGAAAAAGCGATCATTACCTCCTTGTTCAGAATAAGAAAGATGATAGCATTAGATGAAGAATGGCAAATCAAGCAAATAGCAATGAGTGAATACATTCCAATTATTTCAATTGGTACCAATTTCGGGAATACACGAAAGTTTACCCAAGCTACTAAAAAATAGATTACAATATATTCAAGCTACACTAGAGATCAAAATTAGGCCACTCATCATGTGGCCGAAGTCCCTTTACAACACATCAAAATGCCGAAAAGGTACAGGCAAGGGTCAACATTAAAAAATTTCTCCAATCGACTCAGCTCGCCTAGCGCTTCAAAGCGAGTACCATATTACTGGGTTTTGGGGGTTTGATCCGTGTTCGATTGGCTAACGTGCTCGGTCTTTATTCATAAGGCGCAGATTCGATTCCGCACCCAAAAGCTAGTTTTTAATTCTGATCAGCCTGTTATCACATCGGGGTCGGAGAGAAAACTTTGACACTCTTTAGGTTTTTATATGGGACTTACATAACACAAAAACCGATATAGCACCAAACTGCAGTGCATACTGAACTTCTTTTGCCTTTCTCTTCTCCATAACACTTTGCTGCATTTGACCTGCTACTTTTCGGTTTGAACGCAAAATATAGATGTAAATCTAAAGTTTGCTTTTTTGCTGCCTTTTTTGTTTTATTTGTTCTTACCATAAAGTAACAAGTTAATGCAATCGATGAAGAGGTTGCATTGAGTGGGAGATCAATATAGTGGTCAACATAGTTAAAGCCTTTTTGTAGGTAGGCATAACTATAGTCTCCATAGTAGATATAGGCTCTAAAGAAAAGTTTTGAATGAAATTGAGCTACATGTTATTCAAAGTTAGGCTGCGCCGAACTCTCCAATATTGGCTATTGAAAGAGAGAAGGAATGGAACTGTGGAGGCTCCTCAGGATCCTAGGTTTACCTCTGGACCTACTTACATGCAACAAGGAATCACATAGTCTGAGAAAAATGCGAGTGTGAATCCACATGGAAATACCGCTATAGCCAAAGATATTTTGACTTTTCTTGAGAAGATGAACGAATATCTTGGAAAGACAACCGTTACTAGGCTATAAAATAAAAATTAAAAATCAACTTGTAGCTGATCAGCCAAAGTTACCGATCAACAGCTATGATGATCTGTATAAACATCTCCTCATACCACTGTGCCAAAAACAAATAGGACAAAAATTTGGCACCAAAACTTTCCTGACCACCAGGAAATAGGAAATCCTAAAGCTTGAAATTTGCAGATTGAAACATTAAAAAACATTTACCTGCATAATCGAAATTGGTCCAAGATAGAAAGTCGATAAAGCCATTTGAAACGCATTCCCTCCTATGTTAGCCAAAGCAAAAATGTAGATCCCACTTTGCGTGGATTTTAAGAATCCGCCATATAAAATCATGAAAAATACGAACAGGTTCAAGCATAGCGAAATGCCTGCCATAGTAGAAATACCGGTGCCGATCAATATTGATTGTACCGTAGCAGTACTATTCATATTTCAAAAATTTTAAAAAGCCAACAAAATTATTAGTAAGGTTGATTTTATTTTTTGCTTTATTACTAAAGAAAATTTTATTGAAAAAAATGAAAATTGTAGAAAAATTTCTTTAAAAAAATGAGATTTTTCACCTTAGTCCTCCCACTCCAAATTGAGTTCTAGTGGGCAATTTCGCACCTCGGAAAGTGGAAAGTACGTTCAAAATTCGCTTAATTCCTTCTTACTTTCCATTTTTTACTTTCCACTTTGCGAAGTGCGCAATTGGCCCCTGGCTATCAGACTGTCATAGTTTACTAGTAAAATACCGGACTCAACAATCCAAAAGCTGAGTTAAATTCATGAAGGAGCGATATTTTTTGCGTAGGTATAGCTCACATCACAAGAAAAAAGATAATATATAAAGACATCCGTTAGCCCTCAAGTCGTTACCTCATGCTAGTAACCGGCAATTGTGCTTTTGATCGCGTAGGCCGGTTTTTGAAGTGCATAGAACCTCCAACTTTTGTCTCTTATGAAACTTTATTGAAAATAAAAAATTTTTATTAAACTTATTATTAAGTTTAAGTCAGAAATCAATATAAACATAAGTTGTCATGTAAAACTTGGAAATTCATGGCTAAGATAGCAATTGTCAATAATTACAACATCCAAATATCACAGGAAATGACAAAGACGGCAAGAAAAGGGTTATACTAGTCGTTAAAAACAACTGTAGGTCAAAATATCTATGAATCAATCCATTGAAAAAATTTAGCAGATCTTCCTGGTTAGTTGCACAAATTTTCGTGGGGCCAAATCTCTGTAGGGTAAACTCCATCTTATTATGGCATCAAAGCGTCCTTTTTGCTTAATTAGATTTAAGAAGGCTGGGAGGTTGCCATCACAATTTGTATAGTAGGTTCTTCCGGAAAGGAGTCTAAAATTATAAAAGTTGGATGATTGTTGTCAGATCTGTTTCGATTTTGAAGTTTTTGAATGTTTGACATTTCCTTATGCATTTTTGGTTTGTGCATCCCCCTCCTCCCAAGTAGCTGATCCAGGATTTGGTTTGGAGGCAACTAGGTAAAAACCTTAGGAGCCAGTTCAAAAAAAATTTTGACTTTTTGATCATGATAAGTACCTCCCAACAAGCGAACTAGCTCTAAATCTCATTTTTCTATCAAATTTTGGCTAAAGATGCCATTTTTCTTGAGAAATTTTCGATTTAGCGGAGGAACATGCCTCTGCCACCCCTCCCCCCTCCTAGATACACCTCTGCCCTTTCCAGGCTGTCGATGTTTTTTTGTCAAGGCCATGTGGAGAGAGAGACTTTTCTCCAAAATTTGACCCTTCTTCCTAGAGATTGAAATTTATTTGTTTTGCAACAAGTTTTGTAAACGTACACAATTCCATCATCTGATAGAACCATGTCAATAAAATCATGGAGTTCTTCATAATTTTCTTTTTTGTTGTGCAATAATTCAGGTGCAAGGACAACATTATACCTGAAAACAATGGGGTCATAAACCGAAATAATTTTAGAGTAGCTAAACCTGTTTTGGCTATGCTCATCTAATGCATTTTTTAGATGGCCAGATGTAAAATTTAGCTGATTTATGGCTATATCATTTCTTATTAATGTTGGTTTTATGAAACATTCCAATGTGGTTGGGCTCTGAAAATTCATAGGTATAAATCCATGTTTTCGGTAGAATCTTGGGGGGGGGAGGAGAATCTATACAATGGATCAGTTCAGTACTTTGAACACCCTGAAACAAGTTATATGGCGCCCATACAACAAAGAGTAAAGCCTAAAAATCCAAGAAAGGGCCAAGAAATAAAGGTTATCATAGGTCGGCAGAGGGGGGAGTCTCCTCCTGATCCACGCACTCATGGAACCAAAATTGAAAAGACCATCTCATCGGGGGCGTCCTCCCCCCCCCCCCCACCTTGCGGACCTATGAAGGTTATACCAAAAGAGCCAACCGATGGAAATGCGAATCAACTTAGCAGGAACTGCGGTTTATGAACTTTTCCTTTCTCTTTTGGGGGGGGGGGGTCATTTTTGAGCTGGTCTGCATAGAGGGACCCCTCTTCTTGTATTTTCCCTAATCTTTATGACATATATCCTTACCAAGCTGTGTAATGAAACTTCTTTTGCACCATTATTCACAGCAAAAACTGTCGGAAGTCCAGTAGAGAAACCAATCTAAAATTAAACCATTAGCCCTTGAAATTTATTTGTCTTGCACGAAATCATCCAGTTTTTACCTCCAAAACTCTTTTTCCTTCGAATAGCTCCGTTTCGATCTCATACTCAATTGCGTTGTCCAAAACTTGACAAAAGTCATGTACTCCTTCCCACTCATCGGAATGTAAACTATCTAAAAAGTAAACAAACTTTTGAACTGAAATAAATTATTACACTCGGTATACAAGAATTTTGTTTGTTATTTTTTCAGCAAAAAATCACACCATAACAAAAAATCGTGCCACACAAAACAAAAGTCTGTTTTGGTGTAAAATTACCTTCAATATAAATTACACTGCGTTTATTCTTTCTTGAGATTATGGCATGATTAATTTGGCGCAAGTCGTGGGTCGACGTAGGAATTTTGACAGGCGCTACGTATAATAGTGATCGACCCGAGTCCATTTGCAATTCATTATTTACAACAGCAATTTCACTGCTTAGATAGCTAATATTTAGCATTGTCGGGAATTTGTGACTAAAAGGGTTTTCTTTGTTAGAAAATGACATTATATATCATACATTTACAACCCTCCGGCTCATCCGATAAAGGATGACGCATGAATTTTCAAAATCATGACGCACGACCCCCCGAAGACGCAACATAATGGTTATCCATTATGCGTTTTCGCGATTGTAGTATAGATAGATCTAGTTCCCTATTCACTTATGCTTCTAACTATACCTACATGCCATTTTGTGGTCCTCTAATCTCACGGGAACAGCTCCTTGCTGGTCGTGCATAATGTAGTCTATTATATAGTATGCTAATAAACACTCTTATTATAACCACTATATATATTCAGCATACTTATACCCTTACATCTGGGACTACAATTTTCTTAAGAAATTTGGGGGTAACGTGCTCTCCAGATCCACCACTAGGGGGGGGGGGTAAGGCCGCCATGAGCGAGGGAATAAGACCGTCAAGAATGGGAGAAAGGTCCATTTATGGAGCCCCTATTCACTTATGCGTCGACCTCTAAGCAAGTGTAGTCTAGATAGATCTAATTCCCTATTCACTTATGCTTCTAACTACACCTACATCATTAACTATATATATCGATCTAGAATAAAATTAACAAATAAAGTTTTAAAACTTTTTTTCCTATTCACCTTAATATAAAAACTTTTTTTCGTACTCAACTAAAACCAAAAATGCTTTATCTAAAAGCAAAATAAGGTCACGACCATGCACTTTGTTTGCATGCATCCCTATCACAATGACCGAATACCGAAAACTTTTATCACCACCAACCAACGAGCGGAAGAGATGGAAGAACGAGGTTTTATTCCCGTTTTGCTCTAGAAATTCGCCGATTGCCTACATCGTTGCTGCTGCTACTGCGGCGTTCATTTTTTTCAACGACAAAAAGCGACAATTCGACCAACTTTGGGGGAAAGGTCCACACACTGGTCGCCGTCTTCGGCCTCCCGGTACTTGTGAAAAGTACGTGTTTGGTTTAATGGGTTGTAATTAATCAGCGTCCATTGTTTTTTTACGTTGATGAGTAGTTTGTGATCTTAAAATAGAAAGATGAAAGTCTTTTCTAGAAAAAAGCGGATATTCGATCAAATTTATTCGTCAAACATTTAATTACATTCATCATTCTGATATTGTTTTTTAAATATTTGTCTGTTATAGATGATGTTTCAAGGAATTGGCATTTTTTATGATTTTTGATGCAAAATTGTTTCTCTCTAATGACCCTCGAGGGAAAATTTGATGATGGGAATCGATTGATCGCATTACAGAAAAGCAAAAATGCTTCCCTGACCATGATTCAGGGAAGGAGTGGGAACAGAGCTGGGTTTCTTTTCAAACCGGAACTAACCCGGAACAAGCCTAAAAAGTATGTTCCCGAATGGCTAGCATTATAATTCTTTTTTTCATGATGCAAGAATGTTTTTTTAGCTTCATACTTCTTTTTTTAGATGCAAAGTGTTTTTCAGAACCGGAACTCCACTAGATCAACATAAGTTTTTCGGCTAGATAAATAGGTATCTTCAAAAAACTTCAAAAGTCCGGCTCAATACGACCACCCAGGGATGCAAGAAAATTTTGAGGTCTTTTGAAGGTATCTATTTATCTAGCCGAAAAACTTATGTTGACCTAGTGGAGTTCCGGTTCTGAAAAACACTTTGCATCTAAAAAAAGAAGCATGAAGCTAACCATTCGGGAACATAAATTTTGGGCCTTTTCCGGGTTTGTTCTGAAACCCAGCCCTGAATATTCAGGGTCATACACGCGTTGGGGGCATTTGGGACAATGAGTTCCCCCCTCACCGAAATAAAAATAAAAGAAAAAATTTTCCTTCGAATTTTAATTGTCCCCAGTCAGTTCACTTTTTTACAATTTTTCTCCATGAAAATGAGGTCTACGTTCTATGGTGTAAAAATAAAAAATGATCAGTGAACGCAGTTCTACATAATAGGCTTATTTCCAGAAAATCGATTTTTCTGTTGCACTGGTCCTTTAAGTAACGGGAACAAGTGCAACTTGCTCCAAAATTTGTTTCGTGAAAGTTTCATCAAAATAACCCTAGTTGGGGTTTTCTATGTGAAAAATCAATGTGCGCAATGATGACATTTGAAAACGTTTTCCTGGCCCTGATTCAGGAAAAAGGTTTGTGTAATGAAGCGAAAATAGGTTAACTCAAAGTCATGGGAGCGTTTTCATCAGTGCCCTACCCAGGATTTTTTCATGGGAGGGGGGGGGGGGGGTAAATCCCGATTTTTTATTTTATCAAAAACATAAGGGCCCTTTGGATTTTTAAAACTTTTTTGGCTCATGATGAGGGGGGGGTGCATTTTTTGGGTACTCTTTGTAAATATAACATAATTAGTCAAGGTTATAGTCATCGTTCAAAGATGGTAGATTAAGATCGGTCAAAGATAATTGATTTTTAGGATCAAAGACGGTTGATCGGTCGAAGCTGGTCGATTTTTCGGGGCAAAATGACTTGATTTTTCGTTAAGAATTGCATTTGAGGTCAAAAATCACATTTTGGATCAACAATCACATTTTGGATTAAAAAAATCATTTTTTGGAGTTTTTGGACAAAACTCCAAAAATGATTTGGACAAAAACATCAACAACAATCGGTCGCTTCACGGACGATTGTCGAGAGGATCTGAATTTCCCTGAATCAGGGTCAGGAAGCATTTTCAAGCTTCGAGAATGCGCGCAATAGATTTCCGCATAAAATTACCCCTAGAAAAATCATTTTTGCAAAAATACAAAAAAGATGCTGCTACAAAGTTTACCCCCTGGTTCCTCCTTGTTTTTGCCCAAACTTTGGTTTTTAACTAAAATTTTGTATTCTTCAACAAAAATCTTTAAATTTCTCTCTAACAGTTCATCAAAATTGTGATTTTTTGAATAAAATGTAACTATTTTTTACGAAAATTTTCAAAATGGACCTCCCCAAAATTTCGACCTAGCGCCATCCTTGATCAGCATGGATGATTTGGACCCTATACGCTTTCGAGATTCAAGAAAACTTGTTCCTTTTCCTGTGATGCTGATCTTTAGAGAAGCGATTCAGCAATTCCTATTACTTTAAGCATAACAACAAGAAGATTTACCAAATTATGAAATTCTCCAAAATTTTGTTTGTTGTTGTTCTCCACTCGAGATTAGCAACAATAAGTAGCTCTACCTCTAAATCCTTGAATCAACTTTTGACTGGTTTCTTCCATGTCTAGTCCAAAAAAGCGCTCTTAAATCCACTTACGGACATTGCAGCATGAACTTCCACACTCATCCACACTCGCTTCTTCCACACCGAGCCAAAATTTTTGTGTACTTTAGAGAGCGAGTAGCGACAAAGAGACTTGCGACTTACTCAAAAAGTTGAACTGTGCGGACATTGGACATTCCTTCGTAGTTGAAAATGGTGCTCGAGAGTTGAAGACTGAAGAGGAGAGTGTTCATATCCTGTCCGGTTCCTGCCGGTCACTTCGGGATAGGAGAAAAAAATTTGTAGAACAGGTCAGATTTTGGTTATATAAAAGCAGGACAATAGAGATGGCCAACCTCAGAGTTGAGTCTGTGTTTCGACTTTCCGGCAGCTACCAGCAAAATGCATTCGATTATTTTGGCTGTTACCAGTGCTGTTATGTATTTGTCCATGGGGGCTGTAGGTTTTTAAAAATTTTTTAAAGCGGGATTCGAACCCTAGCCTATACACTGTAAATTGTTGCATTAGTCACTCGGCTATGGGGTCGGGATGGAAAACCCATGTTATGGTATTCGTTCTACTCGTCTCAACGAACTGAATCGAATAGCGTGATCCTAATTTTGTTCAAAAATTTTGGCATAAAAATCAAATTTTTGAAAAAAATGCACCACCTGTACCATTAAGCCCTAGTTGAAACTTGATACATCCATTGATTTTAAACTAAACTTTTAATTTTTCAATTCTAGTTGGCTGACCCAGAACCACAAGTCCATGTCAACATTCCTCAAAGTATCGTAAATAACCCAAATAAACCGAAATTCCTCTTCTTCCCTTCTCAATCCCTTACTCCAGAACTCAGAAGGCAACAGGCCATCTCGAACTGGCAAGAACAAAATAGGCTGGCGTGCTTAGCCAGATGCAAACGTAGCACTGAAGGCGAAGATAATCAGGTAAATGATAATACAATTTATGCAAAGTTTCCCTGAATCAGGGAATAACTCGATAGATTCAAGCAAAAATTGCCTGAATTTTCATGCTCCAAAATCGCCCCCAATCGCATAAAATTACCCTCCGAAGGATGATTTTTAGAAAGAAAAGTAAAAAATTATTTTCTTAGGTTATCATCCGCGCAAAACGCTCCTCCCGCGTGAAACGTCAATGTGGTTGCGGTAGCTCATGCGGTAGCTCATGTGGTAGCTCCTGTGGTGGTGGTGGCTATTCTGCCATTTCCATTTGCACAAACAATAACAACAACAACAACAACTGCTGCTGCAGTAACAACAACAACAATTGCTGCTGCTGTAATAGTGGTAGCAGCTGTGGCAGCAGCTGTGGCTGCAGCAGCAATAGCTGCTGTTGTAGCAACAACAATAACAACAACCAACCTATCATCATATGTAAGTGTTTACGTCACTGTTTTGGCCCTCACCCAAGTGGAGAATCTAGGATGACTGGGGCATGTCTATAGATGAATAAGGGGGGTCCATTTTCCGAAAATTTACGGGGGTCTGACCAAAAATTGCGGGAGGGGGGGGGGGTCATTTTTTGCCAAAAATGCGATTTTTTTACATTTTTCCAATAAAAAATGCCATTTTTCATCAAAATTAACTGTTTTTGTCTTAAAATGCAATTTTTAGTCATTTTTTGGCAAAAAATGACCAAAAGGGGTATTTTTTGGCTTGCGGGGGGTGGGTCAGGCTTCCAAGTGCGGGGAGGGGTGTCTACTAGTGGACCAACTATTCACCTATGGGTATGCCCCCCCCCCCCAAAACAGAAAATGTCATAAGACAAATGGAGTTTTTAGTCAAAATTCGATAGACAAATGAGGATTTTATTTCTAGTCGCCTTTCTCAAAATAAAATCCTAGATCTGCTATTGCCCCCATCTCCCGAAGTTTATCACTAAGACAATATAAAAATTTTTGAATTTTAGTGGTTCCAAACAGTAGCAACAATAATGATTGCTGCTGTGGCAGTTCCAACAATTGCTGCTGCTCCTCTTGCTGCTGCTAAACAACTGACATCACCCTTCTTAAGATACTCTTCTAACGGAGTAATAGTCAAAACATCGTGTATTTATAAACTCATGAATTTAGAAATAAATTTTATGTATAAATAAAAAATACTCATTAGAGGCCATCCAGATATTGCGTTATCATGTTCGGAGGGGGGGGGTCAGCTCTCTTCACAAAAAGTTGATAACGCTAGTGCATTTTTGATAACGTTGGAAGCAGGGGAGGGGAACACGAAAAATTTGATAACATAATATCTGGACAGCTCCTTAAGCAGCCACATAGGGGGGAGGGGGTCTAGACTCCCTTCCGAAATCAAAAAATTGTAATTTTCTCCTAATGGTCCCCCTTAAGGGAGAATAAGGGGTATAGACCCCGAACCTGGATTCTCTCTACATGCTTCCCTCAGACGGGGTTTTTAACAGAAATCCGGGAACAAGGGGGTCGGGATGACCAGATCGGGAAATGGGGGAGGGGGATACCCGATTTTCTTCGGTCCTTTTTTCCGGCAAGACTTGAATGAAACGAAAGAAAGGTTTGAAACGATAAAAATGAAACGATTTTTATTGGTTTCGTTCCATTATGTCGTTTCATTCATATCGTTTCATTCGCATCGTTTATTTGATCGTTTCACTCGTATTGTTCCATCTTCTCCGTTCCACTAGAGCCTATGCTCTATTCCGGTCGGCCCCAAAAAATCGGTAATCAGTACCGGGAACCGAGTATCCCCATCGAGGCCTCGCCAGATCCGGTTGATGTTTTCATGATGTTTGGTGAGAGTAAATTTAGCCAAAAATGCTTAAATTTTTATGTTTTTTATGGTACAAAGTCTAAACTTGATTCTCCAAACATTTAGTATTACATAACACTTTTATTTAAGAACAATGAACGACCATAGACACATAACGTCACTAAATATTTGCACCTAAAACAATTATTCATCGTTAATAACTTGTCTGCATGTGAATGTCCGCCAAAGACCCCAATTGCTTTAGGCAAACTATCACGTGAAGTTGGAATGAACAAAATGAGAATTTTAATTTACAATTTTTTCATCGAAAATCGTCAGTTAAAAAAAGGAGCTACTACACAATAGGGGGGGGGGGCAACGCACATGAAAATTTTTTCTGGAAATAACCCCTCTAGGGGTAAAAACATGCAAGAAATCCGAATGTGGTATTTTTGGAAAACGCTTCCCTGATTCAGGGAAGGCGTATTGTATATTGAAGCAAAAAGTCGCAAAAATGTAATTTGATTATATTTTTGATTTAAAAACGACCCTTTTTGGGGTAAAATTGTGTCAAAAATACGAATTCCTGAATCAGGGAAAAATTTTTTCGCTTCGAAAATGTTAAATTCAGATTCCCCGCATGTTGTTACTCTTAACGGGTCATTTCCAGAAAAAACTTTCGCGTGGATGCCCCCCCCCAAATTGTGTAGTAACTCCAAAAAAATTATATGTTTGATTTATACGAAAAATTTTCTTCTGGTAGTGAATTTTCAGAAACTTCCGGAATTTCTTCATGTTCATATGCGGAGGGCGCTACCAAAATTTGATTTTGATGATTATGTGAAGGCTCTGTTATAAGCAACATTCCTTTTGTTGATAGGTAGTCTAACATTTGCTTCACCATAGTTGCAACTTCCAAGTTATTTTGTTCTAAATTAGTAATGCTAGGATAACGTGTTAGAGCTCATCCAGTAAATGACGGTTACAAAGATGGCTAGAGCATAGTTTACCAGTAGAGGGGATACACTGGACCCTCATGATGGATGGATGAATGACTATAAAGGCGGAAGGTCCGAGGATGAGTGATGAGGGGGGTACTGTACCCTCCTTGGTAACCTATAGGTTAGAGGTTGATTGACAAAAAAATCTCATAAGTCTTACAAGGAGGGAGGCCAAAAATCTCACGTTTACAAAAGTAATTTTTCAATAAAAGTCATATTTTTTTAATCGAAAATCGTTATTTTTTCGCCAAAATCTTCATCTTCTGAGCATTGATGTATCCTTGTGTAGTTAGTACTAATTCTGATTTGCCCGCCATACGACCACACAGGGATGCATCAAAAAAGCTATATAAGGATCCACGTTTCTTTTCGTTTCAATGTACACGTTGCCTGATTCAATAAAAAGTTCCATCGTAGCCAAAAAAAAAATTTCGACTATAAAGCAACTCAAGAAAATTTTTTCAGCGCTCACAAGAAGATGAGCTCAGTCGGTTACAATCCACGATAAATGAATTGAATTTGACAAATGCTTCGCTGAAAAATCGTCTCAAAGAATCTGAAGAACATGTAAAAGAGTATAAAAATAGGCTAGAATCATTGTTAGAGCAACATGTAACACTTCAAGAGCAGCATTCTAAAATCGAAAGCCAGTAAGACATTTTTGCCTTTTAACTGGTTCGAAAAAATTTAAGGCTAGCAATTGAGCAGCAAAACTATTCGGATGAAATTTCTGAACTCAAGTCTTCACTCGAAACCATGTCGGAACGTTTGAAGCAAGCAGAAGCCGAAAAGGATGAGCTGATGGTCGAAATGCAAAAAGTTCAAGAGTTGTCTATCATGAACGAGCAATTGAATCAACAATTAGAACAAACTCGTCGTGAACAGCGTGAAGCTGAAGAAAAGTTTGAGAATGTGGAAAAACGAGCGGCATTAACTGAACAAATGTTGCAAGGTAACTGAAAAATAATCATCATAGTTGTTTATTCCCCCTCCAAAACAGCACAGAAAAACTGTCACGCTGTTTTTCTAGAAAATAGGCCATTGAAACGAAAACATGAATCAGGATTTTCGTTGCATTAACCCAAATTTGTCACGAAAGTGACCTTTTTCATAGTGCCAGGGAAAGAATTTACAGTTTTACAATCCAGGTGCATGTTTTCGTTGTAATAAATAAATCTCAAAAATCACCAACTTCAAACGCAATTATCTCGAAAATTACAACGAGTCAAAATTTACCGTAAAAACAAAAAATACTCCATTTTTCCTGAATTTTCTGAATATGTACAAAAATTGGCAACTTTTTTCCGACCCGACTGGTCCTTTAGGGCCAAAATTCTTCTAAAAAAGCATTTTAAATTTACATTTTTAATAGAAGATCAAAAAATGTTGGAGAATGTCAAAGAAGAGATTTCGAAGACTGAAACTGCTCCATTAGAGAATCCATTTAGCGAAGTACATCAAGAAGAAATCGCTAAATTGCAAGAAGAAATAGATAGGGTATATTTTTATTATAGTATCTGGGGTTGCACGATGGAAATTGAAAATAATATTTCCGGAGACGATTAAAATTTTTCGTTTCAATAAACACGATTTTATTGAAATTCAGGCAACTTTTATTCATTACAGAGCACAAGATTTAAAAAAAAGTCTCGTTGTAAAGCGATTTGAATTAGTTGGAGTATTAACACGAAAACCCTGAATTTTTCATTTTTTAAAAATACATTTAATTATAGGATGTATTTAAAAAACAAAGACGCATTCTTTATAGCTGGACGAGACGAACAAAACGACACTAAATTTATCCAATTTGATAATTGTTTTGGATTATTGAAACGAAAACCCTGAATCTGAGTTTTCATTTCAATAACCCAAAACAATTCATAATTTTGATAAATTTGGTATCGTTTTGTTCGTCTCGTCGAGCTATAAAGAATGCCATCTTTTTTAAACGCATCCAATAGTTAAGCGTATTTTTAAAAATTCAGGGTTTTCGTGTCAATATTCCAACTAATTCAAATCACTTTACAACGAGTCGTTTTGCAAGACAACGAGGTGTAATGCATTACGACTCAGCTAACGTCGTAAACCGCTGTTTACATCAGCTGACTAGCAGCCTAACAGTATCATTCATTGAATTTTAGTTGAAATCTGAGCTTGAAAATAATCAAACCTTGTCTGAAGCAAATACTCAAAAATTAACTAAAGAATACGAAGAAAGCCGCGTGCTCGTGGAATCTTTAGAAAACCAATTGGAAGAAAAGAATACAAATGAAGCAGATTTGAGACAACAGGCTAGCTTCTTTCAATATATTCGAATATCTGTGTCTATTTAGATCGTTTCATTAACATCGCAACTTGAAAAAGCTCAAGCAGATTTGGAAATTACCCATGGAAAACTCCAATCAATCGAATCAGAGTACGCGAAGGTCTCGTCGGAAACCAATTCGAAAGAGGTTTTTCAACCATTTAGACTTAAAAATTATTTTTTAGTCTGAATTGTCAAATGAAATTAGCAATCTTCAAGAAAAGATTGGGAAATTACAAGCACATTTGGATCAGCTAGAAAACGAGTTGAATGAAAAATCAAACAAAAATGTAAGTCTGAATTGAAATGTCACGGCGTGACAAAGTGGACCAAAAATACACCTTGTACTTATAACACTTTCTAGGAATCTCAACAAAGTCAAATCCTAGATCTAGAAGAAAAAATCCAAAATTATTTAAGCCAAGCAGAGCAACTTAACGAGCAGAGATCTCTTTTCGAAAATCAATATAATGCACTCAAAAATGTGAGTTAACTTATTTAACACGGGAGCACTACTTCAAATTTGAAGGAGTATTTCCGTGTTAATTTAAAAAATCTCATTTGTAGTCATATTCTGTATTGGAAGACAAATTATCGGCAGTTGAAACTCAAAATGTGGGTCAAATTCGCAACCTAACCGATCAGCTTAGCAGTCAAACTGCTCAGATCGAACTATTGGAGAGTCAACTAAGAGAACTTCACGAGGAAAAGGCTACAGTTTTACAAGAGGCGGAAGCAATCAAGATAGAAAAGTCTTCATTACAACAAAAATTGAATGACTCTGCCGGAAGCAACACAGCATCTCAACAACAATTGGATTCATTACATGAAACGAATGAAAAGTTGCGGCTGGCATTTTTAGAAAAGGTAATGTGACATACGGACTATTTTTGCAACACAAAATTTTCGAAAATTTTTTGGAATGTACCAGCTTTTTTCGCTGGCAAAATCAAATCGACCCAGGTGGGATTCGAACCCGAGACTCTTAGACTCGGATCTTGGAGCACTACCACTGAGCCAAGTTCACGATAAAAATCGAGTTTTTAATTTTGCTTATAATTTAACATGAATTTTTTTCGTAGGACATTTTTTTATTGGCATAAAATTTTACGACATTTTTCACATCGGTGATAATTTTCCATGGTACTATCTTTTTGGGAAATTTTTCATGGCACAAAATTTTACGATATTTTTCGCATCGGTGATAATTTTCCATAATTCCTATGCTTTTAGCCACTGCAAAAAATGTCATAAAAATTTTGTGCACGAAAATTGTCATAAAAAATAGTGACACGAAAAATGTCGAAAAATTCTGTGTTGCAAAAATATTTTACAAAATTAGTCTGTATACCGGTAATATGCCTTCGAAGTTCAAGAAATTTATGGTTTTTTTAAGGAAAGAGTTGTATCCGATTTACAGAAGAAGATGGAACAAGCTGCTGCCGAGAATAGAATTCTATGTGATGAAGTGAGCAAACTAAATTCCGAATTGGCGCTTATCAAAGAAAAATCAGCGCATCAAAGGACTTCCATTGATGCCGAGCAGCAACGTATAACTTCCTTACATGAGAAGTTAGAGAAACAAAAGTAGCCTTTTTGTAAAAAATTTTGGTACTACTAAGGATTAGCGATCGACCGCAAAACGACAGGGTACTATTTCAGAAAAATTTTTGTGATTGTTCGTTGAATGAATTCAACTGTAATTTGTTTGGTGAATGATTTTATTTTAGAGATTTTCATAGGCATCCCTGCGTGGTCGTGTTTGGCGGAAAAAATTCGCATCCCTTCGTGGTTGTGTTTGGTGGGAAAAGTTCGCATCCCTGCGTGGTTGTGTTTGGTAGAAAAAAGTCGCATCCCTGCGTGGTTGTGTTTGGCGGGAAAAATTCGCATCCCTGCGTAGTCGTGTTTGGTGGGAAAAATTCGCATCCCTGCGTGGTCGTGTTTGGCGTTTTCATGGTTTATCAATGCGCGAAATCGATTTATCGCAAAAAATACCTCTAACAAGCTTGATTTTTAAAAATTTTTTCTTTAAATAGTACCCTATCGTTTGCGGTCGCTAATCCTTAGTAGTACTAAAAAATTTGGAACTCAAACTTTAGGAAAGAAATATACGATTTGAATGAGACTTTGGTCGTCGAAAGAGGCAAAAAAGCCGAGCTAGAAGCGGATATTGCCAAGCAGAAACAATCACTAGGAGAAAAGACAAAGGAGATCGAAGAAAAGGTTTTCGAAATACTACAAGTATGCATTGATGTCCAATAAATTTTTACAAAAAAATTTTAGCTGCGCGATCAAATACATAATATTAACAGTATGTCAACTTCCAAGGATATTGAACTCGAAAATGTGAAGCAAAATGAAGCGGGACTTCAACAAAAGTTATCGCAATTTCAGGAAATGGAACAAGCTTTGGATCAAAGTCGGCACGATAACATGGAGCTTTCACAAGTATGCCCGATCACAGTTGCACAGACCCCAGTTCAAAATTTTTGTTTTTATGACCCACCCCTCCGCAGTTTGGCGACCTTTTTTTAGACCTTCTAAAAAAAATCGGTCTCCGGCGCCGGGGACCGATGACCTACCCCCTCCCCACTTCATGACCCACCCCCCGGTCGAATTTTACCGGGGTTGTGCAACTGTGGTTGTGAAAATTTTGCCTCTGTCACCTAAAGTCTAAGCCGGCTTAGGCCTAGCGTTTAGACTTAGAGTTAGACGTTAGGTGACAGAGGCAAAATTTGTTAGGCTTAGAATTAGGCTAGCCTAAGCCTACTCTATTACCGATGGCTTCATCGTTTAAAAAAACTCACCATAAACAGAATAAATTTCTAAAATTTGTTGAATATCATAATTTTCGGTCGAATTATTCTTGCCCAATTGATAAATTACTCCCTGATTCTTATTATAGGCTACGATACCCAACGTTATGAGCACAAAAATCCCAGCATGAAGAACGATGGTTACCCAGAAAATCCCTTTTCTTGTTTCGAACATTCGGAAAACCCGTTTAATATGAAATAAAACCACCAAGCGATATAGAAGATTGTAGTCTATTATAAATACCATACAAATATATAAATAGGCAAAAATGAAATACGTCGTAGTAATAAAAACTTGTGTCGTTCTCAACCCTGGGAACAACAACGTTATTATAATCGATGGGCACATTGTCACCATTGGGTAAGGGACTAAAAACACCGTGGTATTAAGCACAATTACCATTTCGTACAAATAGTTCATACAGACTTGAGCTAGCATGTACCATTTGAAGACTTTCAGCGTCGATGAGTGATTTCGGAATAGACTTATAAAGATGAAAAACAAAAAAGTGTGGGGGATAAACAATAGATGGTGTAAGATGCTGAATTTTTTGGTAGTTTCTTCAAAAAATTCGAGTGTCAAGTTCATTGTGAGAGCGAAAATAGGTATGAATGAGATGTAGTCAAGGTAATTAAGATGTAAGACAATTTCTATGTTTAATATTAAATGATTTCCGACTTCGTCATTCAACATTTCACCTGTGCTATAAGAAAATTAAAAAAAGTTTCCTACGATTTTTTAGCTTGATTTACCAAGAAATCTAGAAAAATTGAGTTAAAAATAATTCTTGTATGGTTTAAACTTTGTGCATTGTGTAAAGTTTACCCCCTTCCTTTAAAAAATGTGATATTTAATATTTTATCAAAAAAGAACAAATTTTATAAAGATAATTGAGATGCTACAAATTAAAAACAGGGCATTGTTTCTTAATTGGTTTCAACTAGTCATCCATTTTACGCTCCATCTTATTTTTTTCACGTTCCATTTTATCGCTCACTTCATGACATTTTTCGCCTAAAAATTTAATACAATTCCTTTTTTTGTTGCAAAAAACTTACTCGCAGTGTTTTTTAATTCTCTCGCCTTTTGTGATGCATGATCTGAAGCTTCTTCACTCTTGTTTAGGATCGTGTCTTTCGCGCTGGCCAATTTTTCTTTTGTTGCTTCTGCCATATCAGAGACTTTTTCTTTGGTGTTTTCCCAGATGCCTTTGTCTTGTTCCATTTTTAATTAGAATAGAATAAAGATTTTTAATGCTATAAACTTTTTAATGTTACTTACACGTTTAACACTGGAAACGCGTTTTGTTACAAAAACGATTTTTATATCCATTTTTTATGCCCACGCGAACAAAAAATTGGTGAAAAAAAATGTTAAAATATGACTCAATATCAGCAAAATTTCCAAAAGCAATGTAAAATAAAAATGGCAAAGAAGCCCGGCTAAAGTACAGGGTGGCGCATAAAAGACCGCACTTTCGAGATTTTTACCTCTTCCTTATTTTGAGTATAACTGTTGATTCTGACCGTTTTCCATGATCTTGGTGTGGTTGGATTGTCCATAATCAGAGCTATCCAATGATACCAAGATCATGGGAAACGATAGTCGGAATCAAAAGTTATACTCAAAATAAGGAAGAGTTAAAAATCTCGAAAGTGCAGTTTTTTATGCGCCACCCTGTACAATGTGAGTTATTGTACAGAAGGCAAAGCATTTTTTGTCTTTGTCAAACCATGAATTTGATCAGGTGGACAAAAACATATCAAAAGTGTTGGAATTGACTCACAGAAAACTTGGTGAATAAGTTGGAGAGCTTATTCACCAAGACAAAAACATACCAAAAGTGGGTGTACGAACATGATTAAACAATATAAAAACAATCGTTCTAGCCACTTTAAAAAAATTGTCGTTGTGATCGCGATCCTTTAGAAACGGCAGAAAAAAACATAAACATCCTAATAAATTTTCGATTCATTCAAAAAGCGACTATTAGTTCACATAAAAGTATGAAAACCAACCTTATATATAGTTTTCTTTATTCGTTGATCATTTATCATTATTTTTCCGAAAACAAATATTTGGTCAGTTAAAGCACTCAAAGATCATTTCAAGCACCAAATTTCATAACAAAAAACACGAATGTATGATTAACAAATAGTGATGTTTGGAATAAACAGCATCTTGGCCGTGTGTGTTTTTGTTTGACTACGTGCAGAAAAAGAGAAAAATACGAGAGTTTTTTGATTTTATACAATGAAGTCATGTGAGAAAATAATACACATGCATCTTTCAAAGAAAATAATCCGAGCGCAAATTTTTCCCAATTGCAGTAGCAGACAAACAACTTGAAACACCTCCCAAAATCAACGGTTTCATGTAACAGATTTGTTATGCAGCAAGGCATGACAAAATAAACCAAAATAAGAAAAAAGCAACAAAAAACCCGTGAACATTCAATATTTGGCTCTAGGACTTTTCACAACAATAAAAACTTTTGGCACTATAACTTTCGCCATATAACTAATTTGCAATAAATATGTATATAATGACACGAACGTGGTTGTGGCGAAAGTTGCTGTGGCGAAAGTTGCTGTGGCGAAAGTTACGTGGCGAAAGTTATGTGGCGAAAGTTGCTGTGGCGAAAGTTGCTGTGGCGAAAGTTGCTGTGGCGAAAGTTACGTGGCGAAAGTTACGTGGCGAACATGAAACGTGGCGAAAGTTATAGTGCCAAACTTTTCAAGGGCGGACTTTTCACAACGATCGATTAGTTTGAATTGGTTTGTATATTGACACGAAAACTCGATTTTTGTAAAAATGTGTTCAAAGTAATTGAGTCAGAAAAGCATTTTTGGCAATATGCACAATCCATTGTCGCATAGAAAACCTCCCTATAGTATTATTTTGTAGTTTTTTTTGAAAAATTTGTCCCAAAAAATCACAAATTGTCTCATTTTTTGGTCTACTTGTATAAATTTATTCACAATAAATGTTTTATTTTTGCACACTAATATTTTATTTAAATCTATACTCTTAATTTTTCACAACAATGTGATGTATTTCTTGTTTGGAATCTCTAATAATACAGAGGAAAGATTTGGAATCGAAAACGACGAGCAACTCTGGTGTCACAGCGATGGATATGGAAATGCCGTAACTTGTTACTGAAAAGGCACCGAGTCTGAATTGGCCAAGCTAGAAAATATGGCCACTGCTTTTTGACACACGAGCAATCGACGACTCCGAAATTGTCTAATGTTTATATTTACTATGGCGAAGCTAGAAAAATTCAAATTTTGGAAAACACTATTTTTGCATTTAAGGATTTAGAACTTGTTATTGTTTTGTATCTTATTTTTGTTTTGTAGTAAGAAAACCTAATTGATTAAATGAACAATATTTATCTTCTTATAAAAAGCAAACATGAAACATAAAAAAATTGACATAATAATTATCATGGGAAAAGAACAACACCCATAAGATCATTAAAATATTCTGAAAAATTTCCGTAATAATCGTAATTTCGTACGATAAGATACAGCTCTTTCTCTGTCAGCTTGGTTCCTTGTGGCTGATGCAAAATGTTGAAGTTGATTTTAGCATGTTCTTCGATCAATCTATTCATGAAATAGGCCAACTAAAAAATATCAAATTAAAAAATAAGATTTTCATTTTATCTCATGTCATCAAAATAAGATAACCCCTTCCCTATATCAATAATTGAGAAATATATATTTTAGAACTAAACTTACTGTTTGACGAGCGACATTCGCAGATACTTTAAACGCATTATTCAAAGATTCTAGAACATTATTGCTCCGTGGCAAATATTCTAACGTGAAGGTATAACAATTCCAAATGTGATGAGGAAATAGTGGCTGTCCTCGATGTCCATTTTTATCACGTTTTCCAATCCACGTATAGTCCATATATTTGGTAAATTTGCGATACACAGAGCCCAGACGTTCTAAAAATATTTATTTTCAAAATCCATAACTAACAAAAACTACCCAATTCGGCGCAACAAAATTCGTATGCCAACACAATATGTTCTAATTTGACGAACGGCAGATAAAAAAATCGTTTTAAAGCAAAGTAGACTGTTCCTTTATCTTTGTAAGCTTGGTCCCACTTGAACTTTTTAATTTTTCGAAACAAAGATTGATCAAAATGGAAGTAGCACCCATGAATCTTAAATATCGTTTCAACATTAGCATCCACAAAATGGCAAAAATACCTCGGCAGTCAAGTTTAATTCATCGAATTTGGTTAGAAAAGCATTCATAACAGATCTTTCAAAATCCATAATAACGTATCGAAGATTAGGAGACAAGTAGTCACTAATTTTGTCCAATATGGTGAGATAATTATTTAACTTTTTCTTTTTCATCAAGCAAAATACCAACGGTAAAAATTTTCCTTCGAATAATCCTTGAATAATCCATAACTGCTTAAACACTTTCTTAGAGGGCACAACCTAAAGAGATAATATAGGCGGGGAATCGACTACGCGTATTGATGTGGCATGAAAATGCTTCCCTGACCCTGATACAGAGAAAAACTTGGGTTTTTGAAAATGCGAAAAATGACCATTTTCGCTTCAAAAACCCAATTTTTTCCCAGAATCAGAGAAGCGTTTTCAAGCTTCGGAAATGAATATACTTTCCGAACAACCTAATACATACATCAAAAGTACCATCCACGGCAATAATTTCACATTCACGCAACACGTCCAAATTCGTATCGGTTGCAAAAACAATTAACGGCGAAGGCTCTGCTGTTTTCAATAAAAGAAGTTCCTCTCCTAACACAGACTTAAATTGTTGAAGCAAATTGTGGTCAATTTCATCAAAAGTAAATGGCTCTGGAATATAAAGATCAGCATTCTGCTTATTCCTTCGCACAACTCGAGACAACGACTCATATCCAGGCAAGCGAATCAGAACATCAGGAGTTGTTCGCTTAAAATGGGCATTTATCAAACGACGGGATGATTCTCCGGGATTTTTGCTAGCTTCTGCATACAAGCTTCTCTAAAAATGCATTACATCGTAAAAATAGGAACAAAGTTATACTCACCTTAATCTTTTCCGCTTCAATTTTACTTTGGTCAACTGGATGATTATGCTCACGCACAATTTCAATAGAGTTCTTATTCTGATAATAGACAACTGAGCCGGGACATTTATACTTAATTCGCTTATCACAGTAATAGATTATACGCTCTGGATGACGTTTACCCACATTGTATGCATGTCCAATACATTCTAACTTGTTTCCTTGTCCTCTGGTAGAATTATAAAAAACAACCTTAAAAAAACAATAAATTTTAACTTTGTAAGAAAAAACTAACATTTCCTAAAACCGTTTCAGATTGAATTGGAACTTCCTGTTCCGAATCACTGTCAACAATCTCCCCATCTGATAGTTCTCTATCCATACACTTAAAAAAAATAGAGTATCTCCTATTCAAAAAAATGCTCCATTTTTCATGATCTTTCCGAATATATCATTTTTTTGTAATTGACTGACTGGTCCTTTAAGCTGAAACAATTTTCAAATTAGTTTGAACATTGGAACGAAGAGATTGTACTCAAGTATCAATCAGATTGTTTATTGAAACGATTGAATAAAACATTATAAAATTCAAAATCCTTGAACATTTGGAAACAAAATAAATACAGCATTTTTTTATAACTCGCCGAGACGAATAGAACGACATCAAAATGATTGAATTTGAACAATGTTTTGGGTTATTGAAACGAAAACATGGAATCAGGGTTTTCGTTTTTGATCCGTCGCTGAAGATTTTTGACTGCCAAGAAAAAAGCTATTGCCATTTTATACTGATTTTTCACGATTTCAGCCAAAAATCGAATTTTTGACCCCCTTGATGATTTTTCCCGGTAAAGTGATGTTCTACAATTTTGTTCCTCATCAAATTTCACTTTGAAATGACCCATTTTAATTTTTTTTTCTTTTTATATTTATATATATGAGTATAAACACTAGTGTTGTGCAATTTACAGTAAATTTACGTATTTTTAATGAATTAATTGGAAAAACCAATGAAAATAAATTTTTTTTTCAACGAAAAAATGACTATAACTACATTCTTTAGGCATGACGAACAATTTCCAACCATTTTTGGAAAACCCGAAACAATTTTGAAAAAATCGATATTTTGATACTGTAGAATAGTGGTGTTCAAACGATAAAAAAAGTAAGTAATATAAAATTATCCGGCGATAAACATTATCTAATGATAAACATTATCGATTTTGAATGATAAAAAAGATAAAGTGGTAAAGAATATTTTGTGATAAAGATTATAGTCGATAAGCTTTATCTGAAGATAAGTTTTATCTTTATTGACTTTATCCGCAAGAATCTTAATCTCGATGAAATAATCTTTATCTCATCAGATAAAGTTTATCTCACCGCGATAAAGCTTATCTCGATGAAATAAGCTTTATCTCGATGAGATCAGCTTTATCTCGGCGAGATAAACTTTATGTCATCGAGATAAAGATTATCGCCGATAAAGATGATAAGATAAAAATTATCGCTGATGATTATTATCATTTATTTTGTGATAAAGTTATCGATTATAATACTTATCACAATAATCTTTATTTTCTTTATAGTTTTATTCAAATTACGATAAATTTTATTTTTTGTTTTATTTATCGGTATCACTAATCTCTATCGTTTGATTACCACTAATGTAGAATATTAACTATTAAATTTAGGAAAGAATTTAAATTTACCGAAAGACTCATGCATAAAACTTAATTTCAACCGGCTAATAAAGGAAGTAAAAGAACGTAATAATAAATGTGTAAAGAATATAAACAAGAAACCCGACGAATACCGTAAATTTCAAGAAGAAGAAGTTAAAAATTTAAATAATACGTTAACGAACGCGGAGGTATTATACGGTTTCGTTTAAATTTAATAAATTTAGGAGGAAATGTCTACACCTGCAGCGGTTAATGTACTTCAAAATCCTTCAATCTCCTTCCAAGATCACCAAAATTTACAACGAAAATACAGCAACATTAAATCATTACTAAAGTCTGAACGAAATAAAATGCATGATCTAGAGAAGGAAGTGGAAGAATTAAAAATTATTCGAAAAAACTACACACGAATGGTGAGGAGAAGTGTCGAAAGAAGGAAAACACCGCCAGAATCTAGAAGGCTGCGATTAGCTGATTTGTCCAGTAAATCTTCGCGTAGTATGGCTGGCAAACGATTTCATGAATCTATAAGATCCGAATATGGAGAGGATACACCCGAATTGCTATGTCGCGCGATAAGGGAGGAGTTCAAGCTCAGTGCTTTAGAAACTATAGAATTGTTCCAACTTATGAGTCTAAGCTTCAGAAAACAACGAATTCTTAGGGGCTTATTGGCCGCTATGAAGCCGAATAAAAATATTTTTGCAAGCGAAAAGAAGTGTCGTGAAGTTTTAGCTAAGCTTACGAGTTGCTTTAAAGTCAAGAAGGATGAAATAAAAATTATGGAGCAAACAGTTGTTGTACACCAAGTAGATAACCTTGAAGAGGTAAAAATTGAGAATGGAGGGGAGTGGGTGCAGAATGTAATTTTTTAACGTTATTTTTTAGATTATCAAAGCTCGACTAACATTTCTTCTAGAGTCTGGCAAATACAAACCCGTAAATTTAGACGACCCTCATAAGGTTCCCATTTGCTTTATTCTTGATAAAGGTATAAATTTTGCCGATGTTTAGATTTTTTTTAAATTTTACAGGTCAAGATATAGTTAAATTAGGATGTCTATTAGGGAACAGAGATACATCTGTTAATACTGTTGCTAACATTACTTTACTAGCTGTTTACCGTGGTCCAGAACAAGCAGATTTTGTGTTTAAGGCATTTGAAGAAATCGCGGCAAAAATTGACGATCTTTCAACTATTGAGATAAATAAAGAACAATTTACATTCGAAAAGTAAAATCTTTTTTAATATTTATAAGAGATTATTTTTATTTTTAGATTTCTATGCGGTGATTATAAAGTTATGACCCTTTTGTTTGGATTGAAGGGTGGATCTCCTAAATACTTCTGTATTTTTTGTTATGCCACCCATGAAGGTCAATATGGCCAGTTTGATGTTGATTGCCATTATGAAAAGCGTAACGATATCCATGAATGTGACTCTGAAAATGGTCCCGACAGGTCCAAAATCCGCAAAGCGCTTTTTAAAAGCATACCAATAAGCCACTATTGCTTCCCTATTATGCATATCAATCTTGGAATGGGACCTCAATTCATTAATGTTATCCGCAAAGAAGCATGGAAAGCCGACCTTATTTCAATCCCGGGTAACATTCTTATCATCTTATTATACGGGAAGGGGTCCATTAATGGCGACTTAAAGTTTTTTTACAAGCGCCCCTAAAGGGTTAATTTTATGCGAGGAATCGATTGCGTGAAAACGCTTCCTTGACCCTGATTCAGTGAATGGGACTGGGTGTATTGAAGCGAAAAGCAAACATATTCGGATTTATGAGAAAAATGTCGATTCTTAGGTTTTTCTGGGAAGGGAATCGATTGCGTGCACTCCTGAACCATGAAAGCGCCTAGAAAAACCTGAGAATCACATTTTATTCTCATAGTAAAAATCAAACACCGAAAATGTTTGATTTTCGCTTAATACACTCACTTCATTCCCTGAATCAGATTCAAGAATAAAATTACATGTATAGGGTCACTTGTTAAAAAAAATTTAAAAACTTTTCTACCCGGCCCTAAGTTGACCCTCTCCCCATTAAATAAAAAGTTTTCAAACATTTTAGATAACGTAATTGATGAAAAGATGGAAGAATATTATGATGATCCAGAGATAAAAAAGTTCCAAGATGAAATCTATTCAATACCGGATCAAGTTGAACAACAAAATTTAAATATTCCAATCGTCCAAGAAGCTATTGAGAAATTGATTGGCTTTGATGAAGATGAAACTTTTTCCAACGAAATTTGTAATCACGATGAGAAGTGTTTGGAAGATATATTTGGATTGGCATTACCTGCGCGTATAAAATCATCGTCTAAGAAAGATCTTGACTATTTCCAGTGTAAGAACCGCTCATGTCGCAAATGGTAATCGTGGAAGTTCCCTGGGAACTACCAAGTACTTAAATAACTTAAAATTTAGTATTCATTCATATTGTGCGCTACTTTCCCACAAAGAAGCTGAAAGCCTGGTTAAAACCAAATTTATATGTCCTACATGCAAAAAAAACTTGGGTCAAGCTGGTAGAAACAAAAACAAGCAAGAACTTGCTGAATCGCTTGAAGTGCTTTTAAAGGAAGATATAGAACTCCGACGTCATAAAATTGAATCTTTGAACACCCGAAAAGAAGAACTAGATTTGAAGATAAGAGAAAAACTGATAAAACTTGACAAAATCATGAATTTGGGAGATGTATCAAAAAAACTCAACGATATTTTGAACTCTATTGCCGTTACACCTTTGCCTTGGTGGGAACAATTTACCGGTAACCAAATTGATAG